>JZKD02S2189914.1:432708-452041 GCA_000966675.3 Picea glauca | reverse complement strand
AAGGTCTTTGTTGGAGGAAAGAGAAAAACAAAAAAAGATCTAGCTTGAATGCATTGTCACTTATTTGTTCAATGATTTCAAATGGTCCCTATATTAGTGGCTTCAATTTATTGTCTTCCCCTTTCCTTCACTCTTTTTTAATATAGATCCAAACCTTGTCTCTAACACAAAACTTATTACTAATCCCATGCTTGTGATGAAGTTTGTACTTCTATTGACTCTTTTGTAACTTCTTCTACATTTTTGGTTGGATTTGTATTATCATATTGATGAATATGTTTTCATAGTTTTCCTCCTGATACACTTCTTTTTTATCTTAATTTTCTTTCTAAAAAACATTATCAAAAGGTGAAGGTGGAAAATATCCATAAAAAGATTCAAATGAAGATTTTTTAGTGGATGAATGTATTTCCATATTATAAGAGTGACACATATAGAATAACTATTCATCCTAGGTATTTGGATGATCTTATACTAACCTATTAACAATTGTACCAAAATTATGTAATTGCTTTGGTTTGTTAATCAATTTGTGGATGGAATGTAGTCAAATGATTTATCTTCATATCTATTCTTTCCCATAATTTTTTCCAAAAAATACTCAGAAACCTTGCATCTAGACCTGACACATTTTAATGAGGCAACAAAGAATATACCCACACATCGGAGAAGAATATTTCAGTAGCTTCATGGCCCGTGATGGTATTTTTACATGGCAAATGAACACACATTTTTACGAATCGATCCACAAACATAGGGAAGTTTTCATGACCTTTCCCATACATTGGAAAACCTCCTATGAAATCCATAGATATGATTTCCCATGGTTGACTGAAAATTGATAATGGAATGTACACACCAAGTTTTTGGTCGCTTGGTTTTCTAGTGCTACAAAGAACAAAATCTCTTATGTAATTATAAACTTGTTCTTACATCATTGCAGGCCAATACACATACCTCTATAGATTTGGTACAATGTTCGCAAGTCCTAAATATCTAAAAATTCTTAAATTATGAGCTTATTTGATAAAATTAATCTTTCTCTCTTATGGTATGCACAACTTGTCTAATTTGTAAATCACCGCTCTTAAAGAGGATATTCTTCTTTTGAATAAAAACATCTCTCCCTATGTCATCACTAAAAGACATGTATAAAATATAAATCATATATCCCTCTCCCAAAATTTCATGATCACGGGATACAAGCTCCATTATCATCCCTATAACTACAATTTTCTATAGGGGTGGTCTAGAAAACAAATCTGTGAATCTGTTTGTAATTCTTTCTTGTATTTGATTACATAGATTATGAAAATAATGATTACATAGATTATGAAACACATGATACCAACTAAGAGTTCTTTTTGCTATCCACTCCTATGTTGTATTCATGAATGACTTTCCCAATGATGATGTGATATCTATAAAATACTTCTCTAGTGTGAATGATCACCTTCTCACCTTAATATAGACATGGAACCTCACTGGGGTGTTTGAAACTTAGGTTGGGTTCATTATATCCTTTTCCCCCTTGGTATCTGGCCTTTGGTATTATGCTTGACTCAATTTTATTCTCATGGAACCCATTTGGGGCATTCCCTAACTTCATGGGTTTATTGGGGGGGAATCCCCCCTAGTTGGGCCCATGGTCACTTACGATTCCTTAAATTGGGTCAATAGACACCTAAACCATCTTGGAATTGCTATTTACAAATTAAATCATGGATAAACCCTTAAAACCTACCCATTATCTTGGTAATAAGCATACCTTGAGTTTCTTGATGTCCAACACCTCTATAGGGATCTCCTTTAGCTAGCTTGGCATCAATATTGTTTTTTTGATTGATTCATCATAAGACATATTCATTGGCATAGTTCCAATCATAACTTCAATGTTTCAACGCCACAACATTAAGGGAGGTTCCATCACAACTAGGGAAATAGAGGTATCATGCCCATTGAGGGCACCATGTCTCTCTACTTTTCATGTTTCATTAATTTAAATTTATAGTAGTATATCTAGTGTTTATTGACTCTACTTCATATATATGTTTGTATTTGAGATCAATGAAAGTATTCTCTTATAGAAATTTGGAGTTGAGTGTTTTGATCATTCCAAAGCATGAATAATTATTGGAGGATTATCACAACTTTTCACTTTGGACCAAGAAACTTCATCATCTAAATGAGTGAATTTTGGGTGACTTCTCTTCCTTCTTCTCTTTCCATTTCCATCATTAGGTTTTTTATCTCTTTAAAGGAATTTCCGATTAGTTGCCCCTAGTTAGTTTTCTCTCTTTCCTCAATTAATTTGCTAGTAAAGCTTGGACTAAAACCTAATTTGATTACCCTATTCTCCTACAGCCATAGGTTATCATTAGTGGTGATTCCTTTCTCTTATTTTCCCTCTTAGTAATTTGTGTGCTCTTTCATGTTTCATGTTCTTCCATCCATACCCTCATTTTTCACGTGGTAGCACAAATTTGTTCATTCTCTATTGATTACTAGATGGAATTGTTGTAGGAATCCCATCTTCTTGTAATGTGTTTCCCATTGCAACTTAGTTTTACTTCGTAAATAATGAAGTGGTTGGTGTGGGTCACAACCTCCTTTTCCAAGAGATTGTGTTTCCATTATTAATTTATCGTACAAGGGCATACATTTATTTATCATACGTGGGGTAATTTAACACTGATTCTTGAAATACCTTGAAATGGTAACATATAGGTCTTCTTCCTTGTATAATGACTACTCCCATGTCATACCCACTTACATAAATATCAATATAAAAAGGACATTGAAAGTTAGGCATGGCTAATACTTGTGGTTGAATTATTATCCATTTAATTCAAAACATCTCTATTATTGCTTTCCCCAATGGAAGCTCTTCCATTTTGTTATTGCAACATGAAGTGGTGCAGCTATTGCTGAAAATGACTCAATAGTTTTTCACAAATATTGTGTCAATCCCATGAAACTACTTACCTTTTTAATGTTAATCACGTGTTTAAGGGAAACTAAGGACTATCTACCAAACTCACACTTCTTTAGACTAGTTAGTAGCTGATTATTATTGAGTGTGTCTAGTACCCATTTCATATGTGTGATATGATGTTTCCAATTCAAGATAGATATCAATATGTCATCTAGATAAATTTTCAAAAATGTATCCATAAATGTATGCAACAAATCTTTCATCAAATGCATAAATTTTGTATGTGTTACATAATATGAAAGTGATGGATACTAATTATTACAAACCCTATTGCATCTCAAAATTTGTTCTACAAGTGTATTACTCTTTGACATGCACTTGGTGGTAGCCAAATTTTAGGTCTATCTCCGTGAAGTATTTATCTTGTTGCAACCAATACAACAAGTTATCGATGCTCAGAAGTGTATATCGATTCTTGATGGATATATTGTTTAGTTCTTGATAGTTGATGCACATTCTCAAGATTCCATCCTCCTTGTGTACTATAATAATAGGTAACACACATGTTGAAGTATTGGGATTAATGTATCCTTTCTCCAGGAGCTACTGCAACTACTCCACTTCATCAACTTCTAATATATTTTTTTAATACAATGTTAAGGAAATGGATATTCTAGCAACAATATTATATTGTGTTTGATATCCCTCTTGGGTTCTTGAAACACTTCCTTATAAGTATTTATCAATTTTTCCAACTATTTATCTTGCTTGTTGTCACACTCTTTCAAATATGCTCTTATCACAATATTTCCTTTTTCTTGTTGTTTATCCTCTTTCAAGAAAAATAGTACAAACTTCTTGTCTACATTGATTGACCTCCTTGCATGGTGTGCACTTAAAAAAGAGAGTTTTGACTTTCTTGTATGTGCCTCAACTATAAAATATTTTCCATCCTTGAATAGGTTGTACTGGTTTTCCATTATCTTAAAAATTACATATTTGATATACTGATACGAGATTTTATAGTATTAATCAACACACATTAGATGGAATCAAATTATTTTCGCGGGAGGATGGGGCAAGGTGTCACAACCCTGTATTCCCTTTCTGGCCAAGCTTAATTTTCTAGATTTGTCTAAACTAATAAATGACCTAGTGAGTCATGATCCCACATGGCCTTCTGTCCCTACCAAACTTCCGTCAGACATTCCAAAATTTGAGGGAAAGAATGGCAAGGACCCCGGTGACCACGTCACTACTTTTCACCTTTGGTGCCCATCGAATTCTCTGAATCATGATTCTATTAGATTACTATTGTTTCAATGCACTCTCATTGAAGTTGCGTTGTAATGGTACATTGAGCTACCTAGGGGGATGTATGGATCTTTTCATCAGTCGGTGCTAGCCTTTCTCAACCACTTTCAACTTCCCATTCATTATGATGTTGGCCTTGAACTTTTGTCAACTTTATGCCAGGGTACCGACACTCACATCTCAGACCATATCCAGGAATGGCATAGGCGAAGGAAGTTGGTTAAGAATCCTATACCCGTGGACTTTCTTTTAGAATGGTTCCTAAATTCTTTACATGCTCCTATTTCAAAGGACGTTGCTACTTCCGGGGTATTCAGCAAGGAAGATTCTATCCTTAGAGCCTAGCAATTTGATTTGATATATGCTAAGTCTGGGATGTTATACCACCTTCTTCCAAACACACCATGAAAAATTCATGATCCTAGACAAACTCTCGGACCTCATGCCGATGGCATTGTAAGGTCCGCCAATGTAAAATCCATAGACTCGGCAATGAAGTATGTTGGAGGGCCAACCTCGTCTGGATCCTCCAAACCCACCCTATTGGCGGATGTACATTCCGTGCAATCGTCGAAGAACCCAAATGGTGACCAGCAACCAAATGGGAATAAAAGGAAAGGTTGAAATAATAATAAGGGTGGGAAGAATAATAATAAACCCAAGGACAAAGATAATAATGGGAAACAAAATGATAATGCTGGAGAGAGAAAGAAAGAGAAACGTAAGGTGAAGTTTCCTTGTAAACTTTGTACCAATGACCACCTTACACACTTATGCCCCAAACTTGCGGATGATGTGAGGCTTTTAAATCTACCACCCGCTGTGCTAACGAACCCATTCCCACACAATCAACACTTAGCCTCGAGCTCTTCGAATGCCATAAATGTGTCTGGTGGAAGTCAAAACCCACCGTCGCAAGATGGCGATCATGTTTGCATCAATATGGTCAACGCAAAAATTGATATAGCCACCTGCTCTCAATATTATAGCTATTCAAAAGCTAGTACCAGCCTAGAAGATCCTCCTCCACCCCCGGAGACGAACTTACAGATTGAGAAAACAGAGCCACCGCCTCGTATTCCGAAAGGAGTACTCAAGCGATCTACCCACAACCCTAATGCTAGAGCCGCCCAGAACTACTCTATTGTTGAAGATCTGGGCCAAACCCCTTGTGCGATGTCGGCTTTGGAGGTACTCCAGACATGTCCATCATAGAGGAATGCCTTACTCTCTGCCTTAGAAGCTCTAGAACCTTGTGGATCGAAAGTTATCAAGTTTGATGTCACGGACGTGAAGCCTCTCTTACCCTACCATGTGGATTTTCAAATCCACGTGGAGTATTCCAAGTATACTATCAAACGAGTGGTCGTTGATGAAGGTGCTGCCACTTGCGTGATGTCTTGGTATGTTGGAAAGCTATCGGTTCTTCGACCCTTTCAAAGTCGTCGAACATGTTGACTGCATTTGACGGTCATTCCTTCCACCCTCATGGTATTCTCTCCGCCTTTCCGGTCCAGTGGAGGTAGTTGATGCACCTCTCGATTATAACTTGTTAATAGGTTGCAATTGGACCTATGCTATGGTCGTTGTTGTATCATTCGTTTTCCATGTACTTTGTTTTCCTCATCAGGGGGAGATCGTGACGATCGACCAATTATCCTTTGCGTACTCTAGTCCTAATGCATTTGTTGGACTGTCGATCCATGTGATCGACAATTCTCAGCCGACAACTGAGAATATCGGTGTCGATGTGTATTCTTCCCTCATGGGTACTTTCGACTTCTTGACATCGATCCATCACGTTTACGCCATGTCTAGTAGACCTGCTTCAACCGGAAGGTCCATACCTTTCCACACTTCCTATTTTAGTGATCCATGGACCCTACCTTCTCTGACTTCATCGGGTGAAGGACAATTGCATGTCAGCATGGCTATGCCACTATCGGCAGCAAAGATTGTGTATCAATCCATTCTTGACTCCTATGTTGATCCTGATCCTGGTACCTTGCAGACGGATGAGGAAGATCTCTTTCTTAGGTCTGTATGGGCCACCTTGTTATCTTGTTCACATGATTTCTTAGATGACACTTTGCCTTCGGACGAATCCATCCTCGAAGTCATGAATGGTTCTGAGAGACCTTGGGATGACACGCATCATCGATCTTATTTTCTCCCAATACTTGAAAGAATCGAGCAAGATGATTTTCGATCTACCTTGTGTGATATAGTCGGTCACGTCGTAGTTCCACTTGATACACACAACATTTATGCCTAAGGAATATGGCGAGTATTTCTCCTACTGTCCCGATTGATATCTCTCATACCCCTGGAAAGATTGAGAACGTAAATATAGGTGCAGATTGTTTGCCAGAAAAGATTATGATCTACACCAACCTCTTCAAAGAATTTCGATATGTATTCGCTTGGTTGTATGAAGAGATGCCAGGGATCAACCCTCATATTGTCGAACATGAGATTAGGACTTATATGGATGCTAAACCTGTTCAACAACGTCTTAGAGTTGTTAATCCTAGGAAGGCCCCCGCTATTAAGGAAGAAGTGGAGAAGCTACTTAATGTTGGTTTCATCTATCCAGTTCCCTTGACCAAATGGGTATCCAACCCCATTCCTGTGAATAAAAATCAAGGAACCATCCGTGTATGTATGGAATTTTGTGACCTGAACAAGGCTTGTCCTAAAGATAATTTCCCCATGCTTTTCATTAATCAGATTCTCAATGAGTGTGCGGGAAGTGAAATATTTTCCTTTATGGAAAGATTTTTAGGATATAACCAAATCCAGATCAAACCCAAGGACCAACACAAGACGGCATTTATATGTCCTCGGGATACTTTTTCATACCAAAAAATGCCTTTCGTCCTGAAAAACGTTAGAGCAACCTTCCAATGCATGATGAATTTCACTTTTCATGATCTCAAGCACATAGTCAAAGCTTACCTCGATGATCTTGATGCTCACTCTCGCAAGAGAGTGGATCATGTTACACACCTTTGGCTAGTTTTTGAAAGATGTCGTTACTATAGAATCCAGTTAAACCCTCACAAATGCATCTTTTGCATTAAGTCTGGCCGTCTCTTAGGATTCCTAGTTTCCAAGACTAGGATCATGGTAGATCCTCTTAAGGTTGAGGCAATACTTCAATTGCCTCCCCCACACATGATTAGACAACTTCAAGGTTTACAGGGGAAAGCTAACTTTTTGCATCGGTTTATAGTGAATTATGCTAATATCACTAAGGGTTTCATGCGCCTATTGAAGAAATAAACTCCTTTTATCTAGGATGAGAAAGCCCAAGAGTCTTTTGATGCTTTAAAGAAAGCCTTAGTATCGACCCCTTTGCTGAAATCTCTTGATTACAGTAGAGATTACTTTTTGTATATTGTCACGTCTGAAGAGACAATTGGTATGGTTCTAGTTTAGGAGGAGGATGAGCTCCATGAGCATGTCATCTACTATCTTAGTCGGAATCTAGTCAGACGTGAGCGTAATTACTCTCATGCTGAAAAGCTAGCTTTGGTTGTCGTTCACACAGTCCAATGTTTATGACACTATATATTGCTTTGAAAGACTGTTGTGGTTGTCGATGTCAATCCATTTCAATACGTCCTCACTAGGCGTATCATAGGCGGGAAATATAATAAATGAATTGTCATCTTACAAGAATTTGATCTCGACTTTGCTTCGGCCAAGTCCAAAAAATCACTAGTTTTTGCAGAGTTAATATCCAATTTTTCACGATTAGATGAAGATGTTATCCATGTTGGTTCCTTTGTGGACAAACACATTTTCCTTGTCTCATCGTCTGACCCTTGGTATGGAGACATTGTTTTATATCTTCAAACCTTGAAGTTCGCTCAACATCTCTCGCGAGATGATCGACGGCGTGTTAGATACCAAGCCAAAAAGTATACCATCGTCGGCGACACTTTATATTGTCGAGGAATAGATGATATATTACATGGCTTCTTAACTCACGAGGAAGATGAGTCAGTCCTAAATGATTTCCATAAAGGGTCTTGTGGTGGTCATCTATCTGGGCTTGTGACAACCCAAAAAGTCCTGCGAGTTGGTTACTTCTAGCCCACCATCTTTAAATATTGCATTGAAGTGGTTAAGAAGTGTCACCCCTGCTAGGTGTTCACTCAAAAAATGTGCTCGCACCCAGCCCCCCTTCACCCAGTCATTACCATCGATTCCTTCACCAAGTGGGGGGTAGATTTCATTGATTGCAACCCAAATTCAGTTGGGGGGCATCAACACATTATTGTGGCTGTTGAATACTTTACCAAGTGGGCCGAAGCCATGCCTACCATAAAATCTGATGGGAATATTACAACCTTCTTTGTGTTCAACCAAATTATTGCCCGGTTCAGTATCTTGAGTGAGATTGTCACTGATCATGGAAGTCACTTTCAAAATGAAATGATGATAGAACTAGCAGCCAAGCTGGGGTTTAGACATGGTCACTCATCTCCTTATTACCCCCAGGAAAATGGGCAAGTAGAGGCCGTTAACAAATATCTCAGGACCATTTTGCAAAAAATTGTCAATCAGAGTAATTTCGACTGGCACATCATGCTATATCCCACTCTTTGGGTAGATCGAACCTCGGTCAAGACTACCACCAGTTTTTCCCTTTTTCAGTTAGTACACAGTGTGGAGTCGATACTTCCTTTTGAATGCGAAATCCCTTCTCTCAAGTTGGTAGTCGAGCTCCTACCTGACACTTTAGATTTAGAGCGACGCCTCATGCACCTAGAGAGTCTTGACGAGCAGCGTCAAGACTCCTTTACGGATATCAAAGAAAACAAGAAACGTGTCAAGGTGTTGTACGACAAGTTTGTCTATCCCCGATTGTATGATAAGGGTGACTTGGTCCTCTTGTATTACCAAGACAAAGAACCGCTAGGGGCAAGCAAGTTTACACCCATGTGGCACAGTCCTAATTTTGTGCGACGTGTTCTAGAAAAAGGAGCCTATGAGTTGGAATATTATGAAGGGAATAAACTGGTTGAGCCCAGAAATGGGCTCTACTTGAAAAGGTATTACGCTTGAGCCCTAGGCTTGGGAGAAACCCTTTGTATACTAATGTAAATTTGGTGTATATACATCTTTTTAACCTTTTCTTTTTGTCTTTGACTTGCTTATCAAGTTTTCCCTTTTGGTTGGCGGATGTCAATGGAGTCTTCGGTCTACCTAGGATTCATAGATGGATCTAGTCATCATATACAGAACTTGGCTTCCATTGCTTGGGTGATTTACTCACCCGAGGGTTTGTTGGTGTCTTCAGGTGGTGTATGCCTAGGGCCATCCACGAACAATGTGGCCGAATATAGCGTCATCATAAAACTCTTGGGCGATGCCATCTCACATGGTATTCACTCTCTAGAGGTTCGCCTGGATTCTCAGTTAGTATTATGTCAGTTGAATGGTTGTTACCATGTGCATGATCCTACGTTACTCCATCGATTCCTATGGGTACGTCTTTTAGAACGACAATTTGATTTTATTACATACTTTCACATCCTTAGAAGTTCTAATCATGTGTCTGATGCCTACGCTAATTATGTTTTAGATTGGCATTTGTCACATTAATAAAGTAAATAAAAACATTAAATCAATGTACACATTGTAAGATATGAGTAAAGTCAGAGATCCGTCTTTATATATTTCAAAAATATATGGTGTTTATATTACAAAATTGGGGCTAAAACCCTCAAAATACATATACAACCGATATACACATCCCATGACATGTACGCCTGTGGCACCGAATGTGCATCATGATAGAAAACCACGGCATTTGCGAGACACCAAAAGAGTCATACCCATGCTTTAGGTACACCAACAACCTGCCACTACATGGCTTCAGGTAGATCCTCTACATGAACCATAGGAATCCTCTGTGTCATATGAGACAGGTTGCCTTGCACGTTCTGTAGGACTGTTTCTGCTTCTCCTCCCACTGCCTCATCTCCCCGGTGCCTCTATCTATTTCATAAGAATCCATCTGGTTGTTGTGGACCCACATCTGCAAATCACACAAGTATCTAGTTAATATTCAAACACCATCCAAAAATATTTTTGTTTCCTTAAATACAAAAATACAAAAAAATGAAATATGTAAAAAAAATTACCTATGGTGCCATAAGCGGCCCCTGGTGGAAGCGACATATATGGGTCTCCTATAAAATCAATCCCCGCATAGGGATCGTATTCCATAGCAATGATTTGTCTCCGCCACCAGAAGAAAAAATCATCGTTGTAGGGTGTCGACACCCTACCTCCTCCCTTTCGTCTCATGACTTTGATCCACCACACCATAGCTGGATCACATGGTCTCCTAGGAAGGATCTCCACTCTAGGTCCCAGAACTAGGACCCACTCGAAAAATAAGTTGCAAAGGATAGAGGCAAACCCAAAGTTTCGCTTACCCCCCTTCTTGCACTCTGTCAACTGACCTTTCATATTGGTCAGAAGTGAGGTACACCAATTGTAGACAGTGGGCCTCACACACTCCAATGCGTGAAACATAAGTGGTCTCGATGCTTGATGCAACGAGGCTGATCCTATTATCCTGGAAAGCACGAGCACAATAATATTCGGGCTGAGGTTACCTATAGCTCAGATGGGGATTTGACTTCCCACCATGGGAGTCCCTGCAACATAGTGGGCCTCGATGTATTCCTCGACCTTCATTCCACTCCCTACCCCCCGTAACTTGAGGTCCACAAACTCTACTCGGCGTGAAAGTTCGGTCAAGAAGTAGATGTCCTCTACTTCGATCCTTAATGGTTATCCATCAAGGATAATTTAGCTCTCGCTATTAGGATACCAATATCCCACCAGCATATCCAACAACCTCACTTGGGCCCTCATTCCTTTGAGAGCCCAAAACTTGTACAAAACACATATTTTTAGAGTCGCTTGAGCCACCAGATCTTGATCCACTGTTGCATCTACCTATTCATGCCCTCACTCTCTCCATTCCAACACCATCATGCAAAAAAAAATCATTTTTGAGTTAAAAACAATTCTTTTTTTCCATTTGCATACGTATACGCAGTTTATCCACAAACAGTCACATGTAGGGCTTGATATACACCCCCTATGGTTCACACAGGGGCATATATCTAGTCGTATATGCAACCTATTCAGAGAAACTCGCGTATATCGAAAACTCCAAGGTGTGCCCTCAAAAACTAACAAAATAGAACCTAATTCCAAAATTTAAACCAATGAATTTGAAGAGAATGGGATGAAGATTTACTTGATCTAGACGATTCGTGATTTCGTTGCCTATCGCCCCCGCAATTTTCGTTTGAATCTTGGAGGTTTTTTAGTTCAAATTGCACTATTTTGGTGAAAATGAAAATGATACAGTAATTTTTTATTTTATTACTATTTATAAGCTATTTTTACCCACTTGATATAGTTTTACACTATTGTTTCACCTAACAGACTAATTCAAGAATGGTTTTAAGCTGGTTTTTGCAGTTTCGACTCAATGTTCTTGCAGATTTCAACGTCATAGTTGACCGTTCATCTCCTCGAACAGGTATATTCATAACCTAGCATATAGGATAGGTATCTACTCCATCGTGCGTTTTTGCATTATCCTTCGACTACCTCTTTTACGCCTTAGGTATGAACACATTTATTACGATGCATAACCCCCCATATGCTATTAATAGCGTCATTAATAAATGGTAGAGACTTACTAAACATGGGTACCCTAGTTAGAACCTCTTTGTCATTTGGTGCCCATGCCAATTTTTTCCTTAGGACCGGGAGTCCACTATAATTCAATACATGACTGTATGATGAACCTCATTTATCATTCATGAACATGTGGCCTCTTTACCCACGGACTCCCAAAAACGAGTCTCAGTTAAGCTCTTTTTTGACTCATCCAAAAACTGAAAAGATCATAGAGTGATTTGTCCCTTTCATGCTTGTTAAAGTTGGATTTGAAAGGTCATGAGTCTTAGTTAATCTCTTTTCCGACTCGCTACCAAAAATTGAAAAGATTGTTGAGTGAACTTGTCTTTTTCACACTCGTAAATTGGATTTGAAAAGACGTCTATTTGGAACAAGTTTACCCCTTTTCCACATGAAGTAGACTAAAAGATATAAAAAAGGACATTTTTTGGCATTAAGTTGTGATTGCATATCATGCCCTCGCTTGCAATATTGATCCTTTAGCCGGTTCTCACTTTGCATTATAAACCATTGCCTAAGCAGTTTGCATCCTCAACCAAGCAGAGCCTTGTTTATATCCTTTGCAATTTGACACCCTATACCCTGAAGGGAACATCACCCTGAGTGTCCATCTACCACATGCATTTCCTTTCATTAAGCATAGGTACGTTCCACTGCTGGAACTAGTTTTTCTTACTTGCGACACTCATTCCCTCCTTTGTATCATAGCATTCATTTGTTATGAAAAAAAAGAAAAAGACAGGCGGGAAGGGAGTACTATATTGTAATTGGCAACAGTCTTGTCGCCTTTGAACAGAGCACAAAGTTATTGATTCCTTGTGTCATCATAATTTTGGGTTTAGCATGGCCTTAGGAAGCTGATCTCGCTATAGAAGTTTTCTCTACCGACTGGTTACTCTTCCAGTCCCTACAGAGAACGTTATTGATGCCTCCTATATCTAATTGTCACATCATTGAGTCCATGCTGCCGGAGTCCACCATCTGCCTCATGCTTTGTTCAAAGGAAGTCTATCCACCTGTGTCGGACACTCCTCAGAAATCTTGACTTTGCATGTCGACCATACCCTTAGTTTGTCTCATAATCACATGATACTTTGGTCTTATCATGCACCCTGGCCCTACTTCCATCATTGGTAGGTCACTTTGAACCCAACAATCGACATTTCATCATTGGTCGTTGAGTGGGTGGTTTCCCTTGGTTTCGACGGCAAGACATCTATTCACACTTTGGGATTCATGCAGTGTCTTGGATGCCATTAGCCTTATAGGTTTCCTCACCTTTGTCAGCAATTTTTTCATCATTGGTTGTTATTCAGAGGGTCCTTTTCATGTACTGCTTGCATTTGGCACACGCGAAAGACGCACAGGGTCATTGGTTCGTGAACATGTTCTTCGTCCGATATCCACCAAATCATGAAGCTCCTGCTTTGTTCCTTGTGCTGACTAATGAGAGATGCCTCAATGCTCTCCTTTCAACACCTCTCTTTCCATCAACTTCATCTCATTTATTCTGGATATGGGACCTAGATTTTTATGAGTACCTTGAGGCTTGCAGTCATTAGTTGTAGGTTCTCTTTCCATTGACAGATGGGAATACATCAATGTCTCTTGATTAATGGATTCCTCAAGTGTTTGACATCGACTCCTTTTTCACACTTGTAGGAATGTACTTGGTGCCTTGATACATACTTTCATTATTGGTAGGATATCTCACGTTTATTAACAGTATACCTCAATGATTGGTAATCAAATGATGTCTCATCATGTTCGACCTCAACTCCTTTATTCACATGATGTAGACTTGCACCTTGGGTGGATAGTGTAGAAGACTTGAAGACATCACTATGTGGCTGCAGCTTTACTGAGTTGTTGCTTCCCATTCATTGGACCAGTACCTATTTGACTTCACTGATCATGGGAGATCAAATTGTACTTCATGGTATACAAATATATTCATATTGATTTTGAGACTAGTTTCACTGGGCCTTGTTCGTGACTATGACAACTTTTGGCATGTGACCCCATTTGTATTTGCCTATTCATGGCCATGAACACTTTTTTGGTATATTTTCCACATGCATATGCATTGTATTCTTGGAAGCCATGTATGCAAAGTCAGTACATAATATAATGAGCGATTGAGTTCGTCCAACTGGTTCTCTACCACTCCACTTCTGGGTTATTTATAATGTATTTCGGCCATCCCAGATACTCCGTTGATCTCACACATTAGGGGGCATCTATTATATCAATATTTGTCTCACCATTGCTATCTTGCATAGAGGACCTTTTTTCATTTCCCTATGCAGAATTATCATCCATTTTTGATGAATCCAGAGATAAAAATATACATTTTTCCACATATACGCTCCCTATCAATTATACAAGATGTGTATACACTTGCTGCTCCACTACAATTTTCATATATCGATATTTGTGCTAGAAAATACAAAATGAGGTCGGGTTTCCATGTCATGATAGAAGATCTCTGATCCTTGGCCTTCCATGTACTAGAAACATTCTGACTCGGCCCTTCAGTTTCATTCTGAAGGCTATAAGAGAACAATTTTGAGCTATGGAAAAGAGGAGAAAGCATTCAACTTTGAGAGAAAAATTACTCTGGAGAAATTACTTCATATTGAGTCTACATCCCTTTGTCCCTCAAGTCTGAACACAGTGTTCATCCCCCAAGATCTTTCCCTATTGTTGAGAGGACTTCATTGCCTCTTTTCTATGAGCTTGCCTTTGATGGAGGATTGAAGTGATGGAGACCCATTTGGAAGGAACTTGGTTTCTTGGTTTCAAACCGTGCCGACACAGAAGTCTGCAATGTTGTCACTTCTGCTGATCAATTATCAATAGAAATACTCCTTTCTCGTCCTATTGGTATCTTCCAAATATATGATTATTATCCATGGACATGTTTGTAACATTTATTAATAGATTATGCTATCTGATGTGCTAACCCATTTTATATTATCACTATGTACTTTCTCTTCTTGTTTGTCGAGAACTTCTTGTAGGTATAAAGCTTTGGGTCAAGTGCTCAATGGTGGAACATCATTAGTTTATATAGCATATGTTGGAATTAAGTTGATTTCTATAGTCATACCTGTCTGTTGCAGTTTACCCGTGGCCATAGAGAGTTTTTCCCTTGTAACAGGTTCGAGTCCTAACTTCTTGTACCCAGACCTTATTGGGGACATGCACGAAGAAAAATAAATGAAGAGAAGACTGCTCTGATACCACTGATCTAGATTTAGGAGCGGAACGAACTGATTATAGATTGAATACCATAAGAAAAAAGATAGGAAGAATAACACAAATATTCAGTGAACAATATATTCTATTAAATAATGCAATAGGCTGAAACTGTAAAACTACAGAACTGGCCGAACTTGCTTGAATGGTGGTAGTTATCTCTGAGAAGAGATGTGGCTGCTACGCGCATCCATTTGAGAAGAATGGAATACCATGATGCTCCATAGGCCTTTTTCATATTAATAATGATTGGAAAAACTCTACACATCCAAAAACCTAACCCTAGAAGGTGAAACGCAAAAACTCAAGTGGGCCCTATGGGTAAGTTTGGTGTAATTTGGTACCTCAACTTCCTAGAGTCATAACTTTTTCATACAACCTCCGTTTTAGGCACGTGATAGCCCGTTGGAAAGGTATTTCAGAAAAATACGCATTTATCCATCAAAATCTAACTCCATCTACAATCTAACTATGGTGAGTAAAAAAAACAATGTTTAGGGCCTCAAAACAACCCTAAAATTACAACAAGATGTGCTGATATGAAAACATACAAAATAGGCCAGTTGGATTAGGCGAGAGGCCACCCATATCCACATGGATAATGTGTGAGGCCTCAGACAGCCCCATAAGTGTAGAAATCATAATTATAAGAAGTACGGAAAGACATGTTGAACAAAAATGGACATGAGGATCCAATTGGAATAGGTTGGTGGCCACCAATATCCATCTGGATCACCCTAACCTAGGGATAACTAAGGATACTATGTCTTGAGGCCCATAAGTCCTAGACATGGAGTACCAAGAGCCATATTGACTTGATCCTGGCCCTGGAGGGCCCATATTTCTTCTTCAGTGCCTCCATCTTGTCAGCAGCAGCAACATCCATCCCATCGAACTGGTCCTTCAACAACAGTGGGTATTTCTCCATGAGGTAATGAGTCTGGGTATCATGGTATGTGTCACTATGATTCTAAAAAAATGTAAATATGTGCATTTAATTCTTTTTACTTTTGACGTGTTCTTGTACCTTATGCCTTTCCACTTGTCCACACTTGGGGGGAATGACAGGATTCCCTAGCAAGTTGGTAACCATAGGGTTTGAGTTTCCATTGGGTGGGTTCATGAAAAGTCATTGTCCATTCCCACCATACTTATCACTTTTCATCTTTTTCCCTCTCATCCATCCCCTACATTGGTCCAAGCATTGGGTTTTCCAAGCTAGCAAAGGGTTGTACCTTACCTTGTGGAAATAAAGGGCTAAAGGCCCAGAGGGTAAAAGTAGCTGGCAAAAGATAAAATTCAAAAGAACAAAACCTTCATATGCTTCGCCTAGGGATCCCTGAGAAAGAATTAAAAGGATTCTCAGCAAGAAATAGAGGGGCCCATAAAAAAATAAAATTAAGACGTAGTTGGAGGATAGGGGGTCTCATCACGAGCCAACCTATTAGGTCCATGGGCATGTAGCAGTATGACACTACCATTCAACTGGTCACCACACTGGGGTAGTGTCTCTTGGTGGCATAACCAAGAGAAAGGGGGTCTCATCACGAGACATCCTTCTCATCTCTGTGAAATTCTTGTGGGTAACATTATCACCATTGGTCACCACGCCAGGGAAGTTTCCCCTAACTAGTCTCTTGAAAGAAAAAGAAATAAGATAAAAAAAAATAGAAGGCATTGAATGGGCTTGGAAACATTTGAATCCATGAAAAGGTGCAACTCACCCTCGTCAGAGGCACCCAAAGGCAAGCCATATATTCCCTTGTCATCACTGCACCCATTGCACAAACATCCCTCACCACCTCATCCACTTACATGGCCTGGATTTTTCTTCACCTGGAAACATCCCACATCCAATGAGAATTATCCCAATAGGACCTCCTGACGTCCTCTCCAATCCTAGCTTGTAGAATAGCATAACATCTTTGAGCACTTGTCTGGGAAAGGGGGGTTTTATCCACATGTTTAGATAACTTGATTGTTAGATGTGATTGACATTTCTATGATCCCTGTGACTTATGAGCCCATTGAGGGAGTACTTGTTGTTGTTGCAGGGTCACACCCGACGGACAAGTACACATGGGGATATGATTAGTTTTGACCTCCATAGGGATGAAATCCCACCAGATTGATGTTGAGACCCCAGCTAGGGGTAGAGACAAGCTAGAGGCTTGCATCAGAGAGAGGAGGACGTTCCACCAGAGACAACCTAGGAGGCCTGGACCTAGGGGGATCTTTCCCTCCTATTATGATGTTTTCCTTGAAAGTCCCATGACATCACCTTTGTGATACTTGACATAACCAGTGTTTGATGGACACTTTGGAGGCAGTTATGTGCCAAGTGACATGTGTGGCTTGATCCAAAGGTCTTGGGAGGCCTACGTTTTGCTCCTAGAGGCCAACATTTCACCAGAGAGGCCTAACGACACCCTAAAGGGGCATGACATCACCTATTTTTCTTGATTTAGGGTTTAAATTGTCATTTTTATGTAAAAACTAGATATTACATGTAAATTGACCATGTCGGCCTTTTTTACCTAATTTGTAAATTAAAGGTCATTGTAACTGTATAAATAAGGGGAAAATCACTCTTATTTTTCATCATCTTTCACATACACTTAATTAAGGTTTGAAATTTTCACCCTACTTAGGGTTTATTGGCTGAAATTCGTTGCGCACTTCTTGAATGAGGCTAATTTTGGTGTATTTTAACATTTTTCTTGGTGAAAGTCTTCAACTAGGCCTATTGCTAGATGATTCTTGGTGAATGTAAGTAAATTGCTGCAATTATTCTTCATTTTGAATGGTTGTGGTGTATTTATCTTGCATTTATTCCAAGATTATGAAATTGCTAGTTTAAAACCCTAGGAGGCTAAAGCACATGTTAATTTTCTTGCCTTCACAACTTTCACCTACTAGATTGTGCTAGAAACCTTATTTTCTTAAAGCTTTGTGCTAAGGGCCTTGCCATTGCAACACCCTAGCATCATTTTCTTTGTCTAACCATCATATACTTCATTCTTGAGCTAAATAAGGAGGAAAATCGCTAGGGCCTAAGGTTACCTACTTCCTAGTGGCCATTTTCCCCCTAGGATTTAGTGATTGAAGCCTTGGGTTACCAACACTTCATTCATTGAACTTCTTGTCTCTATATCTCATATTATCATTTGTTGCTTCAAGATTTCTGCTATTAAAAGAGACTCCATTAACCCTAGAAGCATTGATCTAAGCCTTGCACTTGATTGATTGATGAAAACAACTCTCAAAATTTTTACCTCAAGCTATCTACTGACCTTTCCTAACCCTAGAGTAGACTAATTAGCTAACCTACTTGTTTTTGTTACAAAAGTAAGGTACATCCATCATTTGCAGCAATAAAAGCACTTAAAAGCAATCATAAAGTTGATTTATACATTGCCTAATTGGCTTCTGACAAATGCTAGTACATTGCTATCATTGAGTTATTATTTTTGTTCATTGTGAAGCTTCTTTAAGGCATTTATTGTGAAGCTATTATATTATAAACATTGTTGTTATAAAATTATGTTTACTTCATCATACATCAACCTTTTCTTTTATTGATAATTCCATGGTTTTATGAAGTACTAACATCAAATTGTACTTGCAAAAGATATCGTTTTCTTGTTGCTTTGTTCTGGGCAGCACTTCATTACTTCATTGGTTAAAACCTTGGTACTTTCTGATCAGTGTGACCTGTGAGAGGGGATGCTTTTATAGACACTTTAACCTTTTCCTTCTCAAACCCCCAGGTTACCGGGGACGTCTCCCCTGAGCCATCAACGCTAAATAGAAAGAGGTATCTTGTTAAGGTGACAGTGATAGGATAACCTCCTATTACGCTATTTTTCCTCCCTTAGCCTTTCCCTTTGGGACAAGTACAAATTGTGCGATAATAATGCTCAAGCCACTAATTCATACATAATTACATGCTCAAGCCTCCAAATCGTCCATAATTACATAAGGAAAGAATGCTTTGTCTTGTGGAACAGCCAGGGAAATAAGCCTATGACCATCAGTCAGATAGTTACCCATATACTGAATCCTGATCTCAAGCTAGGA
>JZKD02S2189914.1:384040-399792 GCA_000966675.3 Picea glauca | reverse complement strand
GAGCATGTAAAAAAGACTCTCCACGAATCAAAAAATTGATTTTTCCCAAGGCAGTTTATCAGCTGAAAAACCTGCACTTTCACCAGCTCACTACACTGTGAAAATAGTCATTTAGCTGGTGAAAAGGGAGACTTTCACCAGCTTACTACATTGTGAAAAATTCATTTAGCTGGTGAAAGCTAAAATTTTATTCTTGGTATATTTTGAGATGCCACATCATTTTTTCATTGGGTAATAAGATTTAAATCCAATCTTATATACTTTAAAACTTAAAAATTTATATATAAATATTTACCTTATTATCATCTTATGATATGATATCAAAAAAAAAATCAAAATGAATTATTTGATCGCTAACATCTGGCTCCAACTGGGATGGAGACCTCCCTGCGAGGTTTCCAAGAACCTGGCAGACCTTGTGCCTTTAGTATTGGGCATGGAGTCATTTAGCCTTTGTAATTTATCATTTGAAAACTTGTAGCAAACTTGTAACCTGTCTATAACTTGCTTGTTTATTCATTAAGTCAATCAATTAAAAATAATTAAGTTGTTTATTTCCATCAGAGATCTCAATGCTAAATACAGACTGCTTAATCTCTGTCTGAGAAGAAAGCACGATGAACTACTGATCTGTAATTTTCATCTCATCATCTTTCTCTCTGTATCTACTGCAATCTTCCTATGTTTGCAAATCATAAAACTGAGGGTTGCTCTTAGTATCTGCTGCAAATTCTAATCTGGAATTTTGATCTTCATTGTTGTCTAATTCCTTTCGCAGAGGTGGTCCTCCACACTTTCTTCCCATCATGCAATAATCATAGGTTGATCTGTACACAGCTGAGACAGATAACTTTCTAAATGAGGAAAGTGATGGTGCTGGTGAAAACATCCATGTATAATCAATTGATAGATGAAACCCCTTAAATAGAATTTTTAAACACCATGATTTGGAAAAAGGAATGATGGCTTTGGTTTGATGCCGACAAAGATCTAGTACTTTATTATCCGGATGTAACGATGATCAAGCGTTCATCACTTATTTAACCTATCCTCTGTCTACCACACAAAATACATGATCAAATCTATCATGATATTCCACTAAGATGTGGTGAAAAGGTGAAACCACTCCTTTGCCTCCATTAAATTCACAATCATGATCACATGACATGTGTACAACATGCCCCTTTCGGGTTTCTAAAGACGGTGGAGAAAAAGCCCATATCAACACTTTCACCAGCTTGCTTGTTGCTGAGAGTTCCATTTAGCCGTTGAAACCTTGAAATTTCATCGGCTAACTTCAGCTTCAAAACAAATGTTAGCCGTTGAAAAGCTTTTCTTCGAATTTTTTGAAAAGACCTTTGACAATCAATATTATTGAGAAATAACAATAGGAAATAACAAATTATAACCTATACTTCGACATTTGAATTTCTAAAAAATGTATGGAACCCTATTTATGACCATGCCATCACCAAAAAATGAGACGAACTGACTGATTCATATTTGGAGATAACTTCTGGCTTTTTTCACCTAATCCTCTTCTAAACTGAAAACTGTATGTAGTTTGTTGTAGCCTGCCTACTTATTTCAGAAATCAACAACTGAACTAGAAGGATCTACTTGCTTGGATGAGGAGCTTATTTTCTTCTGCCTACTCCTACACTAATCAGTAGAGGCAATTTGATCAAGTAAAACTGAATTTCCAATGCAACCATATCAAAAACTGATTTACTAATATCATACTTGATCCTGACCCGAACAATATAGGAAACCATAGCATGCAAAAATATATTTTGAACAAATGGCAGAGCCCACTTTCATTTGAAAAAAGTATTTGGACATTTATGTTTCTTATAGAATCCAAATAGTCAGCAATGGGGTCATCAAAGTCACAATAAAATACCTCTCCTTGTTGTTGTTCCAACTGAAAAATGAAATTTTGTTGGTTGTTTCCTTCACTGATCTCTTGATCATGATGAAAAATATTTTCTGCTGTAAAAAATTCTTCATAAATCTCAAAATTTTCTTCCTTATCATCTTGTTGTTTCAATCGAGAACTGAAAATCTATTGGCACTGCTGGAGCTGCTGGCTTCTCTTACTGATATCCATGTTGAATGTAGACTGCTCAACCTCTGTCAGAGAAACATATAGGAGGGACTGGTGATTTGGACCCTTATGCTCATCATCTTTCTCTTCATGTCTGCTACAATTCCCTTTGTCTGCAAAACTAAAAGTTGAGGGTTTCCCTTAGTATTTGTTGCAGATCCGAAACTGTCTCCTACTGATATGTCAATCTGCTCAACATCTTCAAATTTTTCAGAAGGAAAAACCTGATCTTCATGACTACCTAAGATAGTAGATGCATTTGGTACAATGTCAAAAGCATCACTAAGGTTATCATAGTGTGGATTACTAATCTCTCGATCATAATGAAGAGTATCCTCTACAACAACATACTCTTCATGAGTGTCTAATTATTTAATCAAAATATTGAATTCATGACAACAATCAGGATAGAGAAAGTCATTTGAAAATTGATCTTTACAAAACACATGAAAAGAAGCACGAAAATATGCCAAAGATATGACACTTGCACTTGGAAGAGACCGGCACCAGTCAAGAGAAATCCCCTCTAACGAATGCCTGAAAAACTTAATTTGAACATCCTCATGTACAATTTTAAGCCAATGAATAAAGTCATGAAAATATAGCAAGTGTTCATCTGGCACTTCCCATTCTTCTCCTCGAAATTTGGGAAGGCTGCATTCCCATTCATCTCTACTAGGCACTAGATGAGGGTAATTAGAAATACTTGAAAAATTGCAAAAAACATACCTCTTGTTCATTTCATACTAGTGGAGTCGCCATCAGATTTTTGAACAATAGAGTCACCACTAAATCTCCCTTCGTGGATTCACCAGATAGATGATTACAACCAATTTGTGTCCAGACTTTGTCTATCATCAAATATGGATCTTGTTGTGTCCCAAGGAAGCCGAGCTTCAATCTCCTATCCCTGGCAACGACGACAATTTGTTATCACTCCAAGAAACTCTTTGAGGTTGTAAGACAAAGATGCTTGGTAACTTAAAGTAAACTTGTTTTTGTATTTTTGTATGTGTGGATCAATGGGATAACTCAATTACAAATGGTATTCAGACAGTCAAAAAGAGAATCAAATGAACCAGTGCTCTCAAGGATCAATAATCAAATGATAGCTTTTAAGTGGGTGAGAAAACAATGCTTATAAACCAAATACAAATGTAGGGTTTAATAAACAATGATAAGAAACTATTAATCAAGATATGATCTAACCAATGAGATGACAGTCATTTGTAGCTAAAACAACTTGAATAAGAGTACAGAAGGAAAGTTGAGAATCTGACATCAATAGAGAGAGAAAACTGTGATTTGTATTATCATACTGAAAAGTCTCTTTACAATAAGTATTTTTGTATAAAAAATCAAACCCTTTTGCCTCTTACATATATGATCTTAAATAATCTTTACAAATTGTTTTCAAGATCCTCAAAAGATGGATCTGATAACTTCTTTTCTTATCTCAAATTCAAAATTGTGAGGTGGCTAGAAAAGACAAATTTCTGGGAAAATGTTTCTCCAAGATTCACCTATATCCTCCAAATCACAAAATATATTGGAAAACTATGAGAGGTTATTGAATATACACCAATTCTTATGAAAAAAAGAATTCAGTTTCTAAAAATAGTATTCCAACTCATCAGAATCTGTCTTTAAAGACAGTGACTAAAACAGGAAAAACAAAGTATTTAATTTCTGGAAATATGGTGCTCAAATATTGACCTATATTTCACAAATCACAATAGATATTGGAAAACCGAGAAAGGTTATTGAATATACACCCATTATTATGAAAAAACTCCTTCCTTTTATAACAATACTCTTCTAGATGATCAAAATATGTCTCCCAAGAAGGTGACTAAAACAGGAAAATCCAGATTTCCAAATCTAGTCATATTCCTACATTTTATGATTTGATCTCTAGAATATTTCTATTGATCAAATGAAGTGCCACATGCACTCATGGATGAGATTTGATAATATATATGATTATTCATCATCATATTCTCCTTAATAAACTCAACCAAGTCGAATTTGACCTTTTGACCAAAATAATACATTTTGGAAAATTTCTGAAAATGATGCCTCATCTTGTGGAGAAATTTTGACTACCTTTCCAAGATCTAAATGAAGATATGAAAGTACCATTGGAAATATTATGATGTCTAGTTGTCAATCAACTATTTGAGCGTGTAAAAAAGACTCTCCATGGCTCATAAAATTGATTTTTCCCAAGGCAATTTATCAGCTGAAAAACATGCACTTTCACCAGCTCACTACACTGTGAAAATAGTCATTTAGCTGGTGAAAAGGCAGACTTTCATTGGCTTACTAAACTGTGAAAAATTCATTTCGCTGGTGAAAGCTAAAATTTGTTTCTTGGTATATTTTGAGATGCCACATCATTTTTTCATTGGGTAATAAGATTTCAATCCAATCTTATATACTTTAAAACTTAAAGATTTATAAATAAATCTTTACCTTATTATCATCTTATGATATGATATCAAAACAAATTTTAGAATGAATTATTTGATCGCTAACACAACCCATCAATGACTTCCTTAGGGATGAATTTTCCTTGAAATATGTAGAATTTCCACACCCACCAAACGAAGTAAACTAAAAAAAGAGGCAGAGATCTATACTTACAATCTTGGACACCTGAGAACTATTCAATTAATAATTGTTTTAACTCAACTTCTAAAACCCTTGATCCATTTTTTAGTTCTAAGAAGACTTCCTACCAGATATTTTGAGTATAATATTAATTGAAAAACAAGTTTAAATTGATTCCTTGCACACTCGACATAAGGTGCACCAACCCGACCCAATCCACCCTCTCTTTAGCCCATTATCTCAAGTTAATACCTTATTCTCAGTTTCCATCCAGAAGAGAGTTCTCACTTTCAGAGTGCAGTTGGCCTTCCATAGGAGCTTCCACCAATTCTGCAAAGAGCCTTCTAATTCAGTCAATACCAACACTTGGTATCAAATTTTAGTTGAATAAATACTAGATTTATCATTCTTACCCCAAGTTAGAACGTCCTCTTCATCTTCCTTTAACTGAATAAAATTGGAAGATAGATGACTACATAAGGATTTCCATTATTCTTTAAGGTTCTCTAACAGCTCCAACATTTCCACATCCTTCCACATACTCTGCCCGAACCCATCCAAGCTTGTAATTTTTTCATCCCATAATGAAAAAACACCTTTAGAATGAAGCTCTTCTACTAATTAGTTTGATAACTAAAAATATTCCCTCCTCTGATCCAAGGGTCCTCTCCAATCCTTATCTTTCACCCATTACCTATCTATTATCACAACCAATCACATATAAGTTGATAAGAATCCATCATTTCATTCCAACTAGTAGACCCCTTGGACCTTTGTTTTCTAGGATTTATGATCCATTATATCATACTTAGGCCTGCAAAGTATTTAGCAGAGATTACTTTCCCTTAGAGCGACCTATTGTGAATCAATCTCCAAATACTTTTAGCAGCTAAACTTTTGGTAAAAAAAAAAAAAACATTGATCCCCAAACCCCTGATATATTTTGGTTGGATGATCCTTTTCCATTTCACTAAATATGACCCACCATTCTATTTACTTCCTCTCCACAGAAACTAGAAACACACTTTTTTTACCTTGTTTAAAATACCTTTTGGAATTTTTGCAATAGTTTCCCAAAAACCTAGAATACTACTAAGAACTCAGTTAATTAGTACTAATTTTCCACCCCTCGACAGACAATGGTGAGACCATGACGGTATCCATTTCTGAATCTTTTTAACAATCCATGCCCAATATTCATATGAATAATAATTTTCCTTCAAGTAGAACCCCATATATTTGATACCATATTCATAAATTTTTATTTCAATATGCATAGTGGAAAGTAGCAGTTTCGTCACCCTCTCTTCCAAATCACTTGTTAAGATCACAAATTTGGAGGCACTTATTTGCATTCCTGTAGTTGAAAAGAAGTTGTCTATTATGACCTTCTAGGATTTGACTTCCTGCAACAGTCCTGCGCCAAATAAAATGACATCATCTATAAAAAAAAAATGAGAAATAGAGACCTGCCACGAAAAATTTAATCCTTTGAATAGGTTTCTTTCAATGGCTTGTGCAATAAGTTAACTCAATCCATTTTCTACCAATAGGAAAATAAAAGGGGGCAGAGGGAATCCTTATCAGATTCCCCTAGAAGGACAAGTGAAGGAAAAATGAGAATCATTGATTAAAATTTCCAAGGATGAAGACTCTAGACATCCCATGACCCAATTGATGGTTTGAAGGTTTAACCCCATTTGAATTAGGGAAATCATCACATAAATCCACCTAACCTTATCATATGCTTTTCCCAAGTCTAGGTTCATCAAGAAAACAAAAAAAATATTAGTTTTGAAGGAATGGAGGATTTCCTGCATGATATACACTGCTTCATGTATTTGACAACCATCTAAAAACCTCAACTATTCAGTAGATATGAAACTATGGAAGACAATTTTTAGACAAGGGGATATAATATTTTCTATGAGATTATATATGAGATTGCAAAAAGAGTTTGGATGAAAGTCCTCGAAAAAGGAGGAGTTTTTGTTTTGGGGAATTAAGGATAGGAATGTTTTATTGAAAGAGGCATAGATTTTACCCAGTTTCTGGGATTCATTTACAATATTCTTCAAATCCTCCTTGATCATTTCAAAAAAAACTAGATAGAATTCTATCATGAGTCCGTCTAGACCCGAACTCTTGCCTTTTTGCATCTCCTCCAAGGTGGAAATAATTTATTTGACATAAATTTATTCTTTAAGTGAAGCATTGTCTTCATCTAATATGACCTTAGGGTAAAGAGAAACTACTTTAAGGATAACATCAATCAGGAAGCCAGGTGGCTTCTAAAGGACCCCTAAGAAGTAGTTCATTCCATCTAAAGAAATTTCCTCAAAGGAAGAGATCATATTTCCCATAGATTTTTTTAATTCCAAAATGGAATTAACCTATTTTATACGATGAGAAAAGTTGTGGAAGAACTTTGTATTATCATCCCCTTCCTTGAGTTAAATGGCCTTTCTCTTGAGGCGCCACTTGGCCTCTTTGTATGCTAGTATATATTTCTTTTTGAGGAGCATAACCTTAAAATCGTCATTAATATATTCATAACCTAAATATGGAATTTCTCTTATAAGAATTTCCCCCAAATGGTCTTCAATTTTTCTTAGGTCCTCAACGAATTTCCTGTTGTACTCCTTGGTCCAACCCTTAGTGTCTTTCTCTATAGTAAAAATATTTCATGTCAATTGACTCATGAAGGAGTCTATAGAAAAGACAGAAAGGGGGGACTATCTCTTTGTATTCTTTAACATTAAACCATGAGTAATTGAATTTCATCGGCATGGAAGGGGACCTTAAAGAGACACCAACTTCAAGGATGATGGGTATATGATCAGAAAGACCTCCTACTACCGCGTTAGATTTGAATCTCCATTCTTTTGAAAAAAAAATCCAAAACCAAGAATCGATCCAACCTCTTGGCTACCTCATCATGCCCTTTTCTTTTGTTTCTCCAAGTTTGGGTAATTTTACCTGGTTCTATGCCAACAAACTTATGTCTCTCAATCCAATTCAAGAAAAAACCTTCTTGAGGATCTTGTCTAAGTCTTCCCCCAAAACCTCCCCGAAATACAGAGTAAACTTTAAGTCCCATCCAATAAGAAAATTGGACCCTTGTAGCACTACAAGGAAAAGACACTCTAGCGAAGGTTATAACAGAGGTATTTAGTGTTAAAAAATTGGCAAAAATTGTCAAAAAAACTTCTCAAAAACATTCATTTTTGGTATTGGATGTTTTTGCGGAGATAATAATGAAACTTCATTATAACTAAAAAAAATCGTGTGGGCGGAGGTTGTAGAGAATGTTTTTCTAGTTGGTTCCCTTCAGGTCTATATGCGTCGATGCATTCTCAAACATAAAGCATCGGTGCCTACATTACACCAAAAGAATTGGGACAGTCCTAAAATATTGGAGAATCGATGGGTTTATACAAAATAATGAGTCGTTTCTTTAATAAAAACAATGGACCGGTGGAATCTATGATACCAAGCATCAATGTGTTCTATAACTTAAAGCATCGGTGCTTAACCAGGGACAATTTTAAGGATGGAAATTTATTTTAAAATGTAGAAACCTTGGTGAATCTTACTAATCCTTCATATGTCAACTATAAATTTTTGGCGATATTTTTGTAAAAATATTCAAATTTCTAAGGATTTTATATAGTTTGTATAAAATTTTAGTGATTTTTAAGGTAAAATAATTTTATCCTATAGAATTTGGGCGAATCATTTTTAGAATAGCAAATTGTTTTTTGGGGGAAAACAATGGAAAATTAGCCCATGAGCGAAGTTTAGCCCCTAAAAGCATCCCTGTGCAGCTTAACATTACAAGAAAGCACCGGTATTGTCCAAAAAATATTGAGGCACCAGTGCTATTATAATTAATAACACATCGGTGCCTTAAAAATAAAAACCTACTGGTGCATAATATTAAGAATGCACCGGGGAGGAAATGTGATACAATACCACCGATGCATTTATTAATTAAACGCACCGATAAAGGTTTTTTATTATTATAATTGTTGGTTGAAATAGTATTAATATCAGTGTCGGTTCCTTGTATATCATCACCGATGTGAATTTAATTATGACACATGTGCATTGTATCTTGAAACACACCGATGTTGTTTATCATTAAAAGCATATGTTTTCATTTTCTCTTTTTAGAAACACCGACCTATGATAGTGCACAATTATTGTTATTTTTAATTCCATTATTCATAAACAAATTGACATATATATTATAATAGTATCCATATAAATTAAATTTTGATTAGTGCATTTGGATATGATGTTTGGATTAATTTGTTATATCATCAAATTTCACATCTCTTCATTATAAAATTTAATCATCCATATATTTAATCAATGATGTAACATTTCACAACAACATTAGACAATGCAATAGAATAAATTAAAATATATTTTATTATATATGAATAATAGGCTCTTTGTCATACAAACTTGGTCAACACATATTGGTAACCCCTTGTCTTTAAATTGAGACACTGTGTCCATTACATTAAACAAAATCTATGATTTTCACAGACAATTATTTCAAAAAATACAACAGCTTGCATTGATATCCAAATATATTGATCATCATTCTTCACTAAAAAAATTGACAGTGCTCTAGCTACTTCCATGACTTGGTTTATTTGATCAAATGTTTTTTCGATTGTCTCGATTGTTTTCCTCTTCTTTAAATGATTCCATCTACAAAAATAAAAATAAAGTGTAATGAGTGTATCTACATTGGTGAGAATAATGAAAATTGAAATAAACAATACACATGAATGTAAATTGAAAAGTGGCATACCATAGCAAGAATTGAGTCCTGAATGATACACATTTTTTCAAAACCAAATCTCATTCCTTTTGTTAACAACTCTTTTGTTGGCACATTTCCATACTTTGTTTCTTGCAAGTTTTATACCCCATAATAAATCATAGATTTAATATAAAAAAAGATTTGTTCCATTAATTATAAAATGAGAGAATCAAAACAACATAAGATGCTTACAAATTCCACAATTAATTTTGATATGTTAACATATACTCACAACCCTTACTTAATCCAATGTCAATTAATTCTTGCAATGACTCTTCTTTGTATCTTAGCACCTGTTTGAATACATTCAAGGATGGTTGTTGTAAAACAAATTAAAATATACAAAAATGAAATCTTAAGTTAATGTTATAAGAAAATAACAATTACTCACAAACTTTGGTATCAACCCTTTTCGTCCTTGTCGTCTTGTTTTATGTATTGAATGGGTTCCATTTTGTTTTCTTTTCTACATGAAAATACTTGAAAATTAATATTTGATGCTAAATTATTTATTTATATGTACCTAATAGAAAATTTCAATGATTTCATACATTTGAAGCACGTTGTTGTTGAAATGGCTCCTCCTACGATGCAATTATGTCCATTTCTTTTACCATCTCCTTGTACACTTTTTTCTACATTCCTACTGGCATATTTTGGATATCATCTCGTTGATCCTTTGGGATTTTCATAATCTTCCTGAAAAAAAATAACATGACAAAAAAAAATTTTATATTGATAAATGAAAAATAAATATAACAAAATTGATATTAGTAAGGAAATGGTTTGTAGTAATATATACATATTCTAGAAAATAATTTTTAGGAATATTACTTTTTCAATGATTCTTTTTTTTTGTATGTTTTTGCTATTGCGAGTCTGACATGTCTCATTAACCATTTCTCTTGAAATGCTTCAAGTAAGTTTAGATATAACCTAGTTCTTGGAATCATTGGATTGATTTATGTATTGTAAGTGGAAAGTACATCTACACGTTTGTTCTACTATATCCCTCATAGATTTGTAAAATATTCCCCCCTTTCATTAACCTCCAACACCACTCCAAATGAACTACGGATCAATTCATCATCATTTACATATTCTATAATTTTTATTTTCTTAGGATGATATTTCGTTCCTTCGTTGTTGGTCCCTGTAGAACATTAAACATATGTGAATTAATATATTTTTTGAAACATGTTATCTAATATTTTTAAGTATATTATTAATGAAAATTCAAAAAAGAATTCATATTGAATAAAAAAATTTCATTCACCCTATTTTTCCTTTTTCAAATTTTCCATCAAGATTTTATGCTCTTCTACACTTAGATCACAAAGAATCTCATCAAGATTCCTCATTTTATAGCTTTGTAGGACATACACTAACCAATACATATTAGTTAAAACTACATAAAGTTCAAACATATTAATTTTGTATAGAATTTACAAAGAACTTGTTTTTTTTTCCTTTTTGGATGTGTTATCATTGTGTCGATCAGAATTTGTGTTACTTGAACTATTCTCATACATTTTTTTATCAATATATATCATGTACCATTCAATACACAAGCTATTAAATATATTTTATAAATAAATCACATATGTTTTTGTAAAAAAAAAAGTTTCTGGTGCACTTTCATAATACAAAAGCACCAGTGCATTCCATAAAATTGATTTTTTTTAAACTATAAATTACAATGATGCGATATGTATCATTATTAGCACCGATCTTATAGAAACAAAATGAGAATAAAAAAATAACATGAAAAAATAAAATTACACATCGATGAATGAATTTTTGTAATTATGTTGCAGCATTATCGATGCGTTAGATTCAATTAGGTGTACTGATAACCCGAAACAGTTTTTTGAAAAAACATGACAGGGCCGAGAGGGTTTGGATCCGATGCATAACATGTCAAACTCCTTTTATATGAAAACATAAACCCATTAAATCTAAAATGAAAAAAATGTAATTATGAATGGATAGAGGGAGTTAAACCCTAAGGTGAAATTTTGCAGTCACACAAGAAAAAATAAACAAGGGTTAAAGGTAATTATGAAATATTTTTGTTTTTTTCTGAATTTTAATTAAATCTAAATAGATATACAAATTGTAAAAAAATTATTATTAAAATCAACAGTAAAATTTAAAAAATTTACTATGCAGGGTTTTGAGTGAATCACAAAACCCTTCAATTTTCTAATTTTCTGAATAATTTTGTTTCTCCAAAAGGGTTTTGAATGAATCACCATACCCTTCAAATTTTGATCTTCTGAATAAGTCTCATATTCCAAAGTATTGATTTGTTTCTCCACGATGCTCCCCTGTATGTCTCTCTTGCAAATCTCTCGCTTGTAAATTTTGGAAAAATAATAAAATATTGAATAGCTTAATACCCAGGAAATATTTTATGAAAAGAGTTTTAAATGAATCACCATAAACTTCAAATTATGATCTTCTGAATAATCATGTTGTTCTGGAGTATTTTGTTGCTCCACAGTGCTCTCTGATATGGCTCTCTTGCAAATATCTCCACTGTAAATTTTGGTAAAATAATGAATTAGTGAATAACATTTTACTATTTAAATGAATTTATGAAATTAGATTTTAAGTTCCTTCTCATTTTTCGATTGTGAAAAAAAAAAGGTCACACTTTTGTTTCTAAGTTTTTTGAAACCCTAGTGTGTCTATTAATATAACGCACTGGTGCGTTTTTGTATACAACTCATCAGTGTGCTTAAACATTTTGGAGCATCGATGTCACATAATTATTTTTTATTTATTTACAAACTAGTGTGACTCATAAATAAATTCCCAGGTGCTTTATATTGTTATATACGCACTGATGCGTGTTATTTAAATAAGCACATCATTATGCTTTAAAATTTATCTAAATTTTTATTTGCACACAAAATAGTATATTCATATTGAATTATATTTTAGAATTCATCCACATGACTTGCAGTACTCCATAGTATATATTTTCTTCTTAAAGTGATCTTATTCCTAAAAGAATATTCTTGATTTTTCTCAAGTGCAGGGAGAAAGGATTATAATATCAAATGGCCAATTCTTCAAATTCTAGCTCGTTCCATATTACTCAAATTCCATCATAAAGTTATCCCTTTCCATCTCCAGTAAGTTTATATTTTATTTATATTTCGATTATCTATTTTTTTTTAATTTTTTTATCTTTGTCAATCTGAATAAAAATGTATCCAAATTTGTAGGATCCTGATTCTGAATTGAGTTCAGATGCAAATAATATTCCACCAATTCAAAAAAGTCAGAAGCTATTATCAGAAGTAGCATACCACAAGAAGTTGGTAGATGAGAATGGATAACCCCTTTATGTTGTCAATAGTCACATGTCATCTTTCAACCGCAATCTTGGGTCATCGATAGTAATAATTAATGTTGGGTATAATTTGATTTGAACAAACTAATTGCATTTTGCTTACTAATATCATCGATGTAATAATGTTCAATATTTTTGAAATTAGGAATCTGATGATGAGCGACCTACCTATCATCTTCCATTTCACACCACTACAATGTCAAATTGAGAGAAGGTTGCAATAAGAGAACAACTCAAAGAGGAAACATACCAATAATGGTTAAATCAACCACTAATTCAATTCCCACTACATTGAGATTCACCAATTATGAATGACTACAAAAATACTATTTTTTCACTAGTTGTCAATTCTTGAATCCATTAAGACCGAAACGACAACCTCACAAGGATACAAATCCCCTTGCGTTTTTATAGAGGTGGTACTCCTCTATTCGAGTTTTTTCAGAATTTGAAACTTTTATAGAAGTTCGTCATGGTAATCAAAGGAAAGTAAAAATATATAAAAAGAAAAATGGAACATGTTTTTGTTTTTTATTTTTTCTTTAAATAAAGTTCTAGAGAGTGTTGACACTTGAATCCATTAGGACCAAAACAAAAACCTCACGAGGATACAAATCCCACTGTGTTTTTATAGAGGTGGTATTCCTCGGTTCGATATTTTTCAGAATGTGGGACTTTTATAGAAGTTTGTCGTGGTAATCAAAGGAAAGCAAAAATATATAAAAAATAAAAATGGAAAATGTTTTATTTATTTATTTTCTCTTTAAAGAAAGTTCCTGAGAGTGGACAAAGAACCACACACATTCATACATTTTAAAGCAAATAAACAAAATTTCTTCACATCCATCATAGTAGGGCTAAATATTTCTGATCACATAAAAATAAATAAAAGAAAATGATTTGCATGCATAAGAGAGCTTTAGCAGAGTAATACATGGGAATCTCAAAAAAAGATAACAATAGATCAACCTCAAATACTTTATATTCAGAAAATTGGGTTGCAATATACAGTCGAGATTGTTTCAAAAATAGCTCTCTTGGAATTTCAAAAAAATATATAGTTCAATACATATTCTCTTAAATTTAAGTGTGTTTGTCATAATGAATGGGATTGGGGCTCCCGCAGACCATAAAGAAAATATATATGAGAATGAAGTTTGTAGAAATAATAAAGTGGGTGGTGGAGGAGAGCAAGACCTGGTAATAAAAAAAAGGGTATTATCAGTCTGTGGTTAAACCATTCTATTTAACGAGGTGGAGTAACTGGATGAAGAACTTGATAAAGACATAAAGATGGGATCAATATGAACTTATTATGATGGTATATCATCCTTTTCACTTACTCATTGATGTCCTTTGATGTCTTTCATCGACGGTTACAGGATTTGTCTCAACTTTCCTTTTCCCTTCATTAGTAAGTTTGTCGACAACCTTTTTAAACCACTCCTAGATGTAGCTTCTCATTGGTGCCACGTTGATTTCCTGTCGGATTTTTATATTGAAGAGATATCCTTCCAAGTCCCTTAGATAAATATAAATATTGCGCAAAGCTTCTTCAATATCTTGATTCTTCATTGAATAGTCGACTAGCCATTTTTCCACGTCATCTTAACTATACTCAAGAATGCCATAGAATTTTTCAAATGATAACCCTTTAAAGATTTCAACTTGTTCATCAAAGTATTTCTTTCTCAGGAACAATGAGTTGAGAATCAATTTAGGGTCTTGGACCTCATTGGTGCTCCTATCTAGGTCTATCTCAGTCGTCCTTTTGAATAATTCTACTCTCTTAGTTATGGCCTGGCTGCATGCTTCACTAGCATATTTGGCCCATTTTGCGACGGTTGTTTCGATGCTTATGCAACGTTATGTCATTGATATGGAGATAAATTTGGAGTCTCTGAAACGTCGGTTTAGGTGACGTGGAATTTGCGATGAACTTGATCCAACGTCGCATGAGTGATGATATAGGCAAACAATATTAAACCAACTTTTTGTCTAAATTGCGACAACAAATTTTATAGTTAAACCGACGCATCATTAGAAGTTGTCGTTGGATATTTGATGACAACTTTTTGTTGTTTATGTAGCTAAACCGACGCATCAATAAAAGTTGTCGTCGCCTATTCGATGAAAACTTTTTGGTTTTTATGTAGTTAAACCGACGCATCAAAAGAAGTTGTCGTCGCCTATTCGAAGACAACTATTCGATGTTTATACAACAAAACTGTTGCATCGATAAAAGTTTTCGTCACCTATTCGATGAAATTTTTTTGATGTTTATATAGAAAAACCGTCGCATCGATAAAAGTTGTCGTCACCTATGTGACGACAACTTTTCAATGTTTATATAGAAAAATCGTCACATCGATAAAAGTTGTCATCGCCTATTCGACGACAACTTTTCGATGTTTATATAGAAAAATCATCGCATCGATAAAAGTTTTCGTCGGATATGCGACGACCAAAATTTATTTAGAAAAAAAATAAAAAAATATTTTGGGCATCAATTTTGCTATTAATATTAATATTAAATCCCAAAGGGTATTGCATGAGCCCCATATTGATTTCACAAAGCCTTGGGACGTCTTTGATGGAGCTTATCAAGGATCTCCAAAAATGTGTGGGGATGTATTCATACTCTTTTTAGATCATTACCACTTATTCTCCTTAAAATATGGAGCAGGACTGGGAGCAAATAACATGGTTGATATCTACACCCTCTAGATGTTGATGAAAGTGGCACTTGAAAAAAATATTAGGTGTTTGCAATTTCTTGGAGATTTTAAGTTGTTGATGGATTGGGATAATGGAAAATTTAATATTAC
>JZKD02S2189914.1:374029-384030 GCA_000966675.3 Picea glauca | reverse complement strand
AGGGGGTGGATGGGTTATATCAAAAATGGAAAATATCAAGTATTTATTTTAACACCCATAGAAGCATCCAAACCAACATCCTTTGAATCCTAGGGATTAGTAGGGGTTAAGGGATTAACATTATGTTTAGGTTTAAGGAGGATATGAGGGTTCCTCATTTGGTGTTGTATGTTATAGGATTTGGGTTTAAGGGTTATAAGAGCTTTAGGTTAAGGGCTATATGTATTGGTGTTGATAAGGGTTAGGGGTTAAGAGTTGTAAGAGTTAGGCACTGATATATGTTAGAAATTGGGGGTTTAAGGGGTTAGTTTATTGGGTATATATGAACTATAATATTTCAATAATATGGGTTATATGAGTCATATGGTTAGGGGTAATCATTGTGGATAATGTTTATTATAGGTTGAAAATTCACAGGGGTTATAACAATTAGGAGTTATAGGTGTTATTCAAAGTAAGGGTTAGGAGATGTATGTCATGCTAGAGTTTAGGTGTTAGAATTACAAAGTTTAGGTGTTACAATTATAAAGTTTAGAGGTTATAATAATAATGTTTATTGGTGTTAGTTGTCTAAGATTATAAATATTATAAAAAAATTCTCATGTGCATTATGTCATTTACCCTACCTCTTTTTTTGTCCCATTATTTTTGTTCCTTGCAAGCATCCCTAAGGTCATAGGACACAAAATTAGTAATGACACCTTTGACACAGTATATGGGACGAATTGAAGTTCGAGCAGAGGAAAAATGCGTGATATGGGGGAAAATATTTTAACGAAAACCCTTGATAAAGAATGAAACTCAAATCACAGTGATGATTGTATCATTCGACCAGGACAAAAAAATAACGTGGTAGATTAGGTAAATACAAATGATGTGGGCTAGCTTATGGTGATTGGATCTACTAGATTAGGGTTAAACAAATCTCACTAAATAGTCATATCAGACAAACAATCACTAAATGGTAAGTCTAAATCTCATCTTAAAGACATTTAACTCAAAAAATATTTCATCTAGTGATCCATCTTATTACCTAATGACCATAACTTGGGAAAATTTATTTCAAGAGACAACAAGGCCAACAAGCCAAAAACTTCATCATGATACCCACCAATCATATCTGAATCATCAGGTCTCCTATCATTATAGGATACTAACATAATGGATGTCTCAATGTCATCATTATTCATTGCCATATATAGAATCTTTTTCGAAACTCTCTTAAAATTTCATGGCACATCCAATAAACCCATCACAAATGTCATCTTGCGCCGACCCCTCATAGTGAGCAGTGAATGAGGCCAACGTTGAAGTTTCTTCAAACTGTGCATGTATGCGTCGAAATTTGACATGGTTATACTAGACACATGCCTTGATAGTATGGGAGGGTTTCAAGACTCAAGGATGTCTAATGTCCTGACCACATAATCTTTGAGATCGTCCATGTTTGCAACAACATTCATAATGGGCGTCTCATTGTCAAATGTCGTTGTTTCCATCTGTAGAATATTTGTTGGAACTCTATTGAAATGTCATGGAACTTCTAAATCACCCACCACAAATGCCATGCACTGACCACACATAGTGAGCAGTGAACTTATCGACGAATTTTTTTCGTCGATAGTATAGAAAATTCATCGCAAGATTATTTACATTCGTCTCTCTTGCACTGACGATATCAAATTATGCTTGGATTCATTTCATATTTGGTTTATCAAAATTAAATCTCAATTTGATACTTTGCAGTACACTAGCTGGACCTTCAGTGAAATACAAATATGAAACTTGGAATCATTAACATATCTACTAGAGCATATGAAAAATATGGTTTATGGTTTCCATGATGAATTGATGATGCAGGAAAGTGGGTGTGTCACTCAAATTTGAGTCCAAAAACCCTCCCATATCATTAAGGCATGTCAATAGTCTATCCATGACAAATTTCAGTGCTTCCAGAAACTGTTTGAAAAAATTTCAACGTTGGCCCCATTCGCAAATCCATGTTGTCGGTGTCTAGTCCTCATGCAATTTTAGTTCCTCCTTCATCGTTCCTCGTTCCTCTTTCCTTGAAAATGTTGTACTAGTACCCAAGATCCATTATTTTTGTAAAACATTACATACTAATGACATAAAATTATCGACAAATGTTTTTCGTCGATAGTATAGCAAATTCGTCGCAAGATTATTTACATTCGTCTCTCTTGTGCTGATGATATCAAACGATGCTTGGATTCATTTCATATTTGTTTTATCAACTTGAAATCTCAATTTGATACTTTGGCGCAGTACACTAGCTGGACCTTCAGTCAAATACAAATATGAAACTTGGAATCATTAACATATCTACTAGAACATATGAAAAATAGGGTTTATGGTTTCCATGATGAATTGATGATGGAAGAAAGTGGGTGTCACTCAAATTTGAGTCCATAAATGCTCCCATATCATTAAGGCATTCCAATAGTCTATCCATGACAAATTTCAGTGCTTCCAGAAACTGTTTTAAAAAATTTCAACGTTGGTCCCATTCGCAGGTCCATGTTGTCAGTGTCTAGTCCTCGTGCAATTTTCATTCCTCCTTCATCGTTTCTCGTTCCCCTTTCCTTGAAAATGGTGTACTAGCCCCCAAGATCCATTATTTTTGTAAAAAATTACATACTAATGGCATAAAAGTATCAACGAACTTTTTTCGTCGATAGTATAACAAATTCGTCGCAAGATTATTTACACTCGTCTCTCTTACGCCGACGATATCAAATGATGCTTTGATTCATTTCATATTTGGTTTATCAACTTGAAATCTTAATTTGATACTTTGCAGTACACTTGTTGGACCTTCAGTCAAATACAAATATGAAACTTGGAACCATTAACATATCTACTAGAACATATGAAAAATAGGGTTTATGGTTTCCATGATGAATGGATGATGGAAGAAATTGGGTGTGTCCCTCAAATTTGAGTCCAGAAACCCTCCCATATCATTAAGGCATGCCAATAGTCTATCCATGACAAATTTCAGTGCTTCCAGAAACTGTTTGAAAAAATTTCAACGTTGGTCCCATTCGAAGGGTCCATGTTGTTGGTGTCTAGTCCTCGTACAATTTTCATTCCTCATTCATCATTCCTCATTCCCCTTTCCTTGACAATGGTGTACTAGTCCCCAAGATCCATTATTTTTGTAAAAAATTACAAACTAATGGCATAAAATTATCAACGAACTTTTTTCGTCGATAATATAGCAAATTCGTCGCAAGATTATTTACACTCGTCTCTCTTAAGCCAACGATATAAAATGATGCTTGGATTCATTTCATATTTGGTTTATCAAATTGAAATCTCAATTTGATACTTTGCAGTACACTTGTTGGACCTTCATTCAAATACAAATATTAAACTGGGAACCATTAACATATCTACTAGAACATATGGAAAATAAGGTTTATGGTTTCCATGATGAATGGATGATGGAAGAAATTGGGTGTGTCCCTCAAATTTGAGTCAAGAGACCCTCCCATATCATTAAGGCATGCCAATAGTCTATCCATGACAAATTTCAGTGCTTCAAGAAACTGTTTGAAAAAATTTCAACGTTGGCCCAATTCGAAGGGTCCATGTTGTCGGTGTCTAGTCCTCATACACATTTCGTTCCTCCTTCATCGTTCCTCGTTCCTATTTCCTTGACCATTGTGTAATAGTCCCCAAGATCCATTATTTTTGTAAAAAAATACATAATAATGGTATAAAATTATCGACCAACCTTTTTCATGGATAGTATAGCAAATTCATCACAAGATTATTTACATTCGTCTCTCTTGCACCGACGATATCAAATGATGCTTGGATTCATTTCATATTTGGTTTATCAACTTTAAATCTCAATTTGATACTTTGCAGTACACTTGTTGGACCTTCAGTCAAATACAAATATGAAACTTGGAATCATTAACATATCTACTAGAACATATGAAAAATAGGGTTTATGGTTTCCATGATGAATTGATGATGGAAGAAAGTGGGTGTGTCACTCAAATTTCAGTCCATAAACCCTCCCATATTGTTAAGGCATGCCAATAGTCTATCCATGACAAATTTCAGTGCTTCCAGAAACTGCTTGAAAAAATTTCAACGTTGGCCCCATTCGCAAGTCCATGTTGTCGGTGACTAGTCCTCATGCAATTTTTTTCATCCTTAATTGTTCCTCATTCCTCTTTCCTTGAACATGGTGTACTAGTCCCCAAGATCCATTATTTTTGTAAAAAATTACATACTAATGGCATAAAATTATCGACAAACATTTTTCATCGATAGTATTGCAAATTCATCGCAAGATTATTTACATTCGTCTCTCTTGCGCCGATGATATCAAATGATGCTTGGATTCATTTCATATTTGGTTTATAAACTTGAAATCTCATTTTGATACTTTGGCACAGTACACTAGCTGGACCTTCAGTCAAATACAAATACGAAACTTGGAATCATTAACATATCTACTACAACATATGAAAAATAGGGTTTATGGTTTCCATGATGAATTGATGATGGAAGAAAGTGGGTGTGTCACTCAAATTTGAGTCCAGAAAATTTCCCATATCGTTAAGGCATGCCAATAGTCTATCCATGACAAATTTCAGTGCTTCCAGAAACTGTTTGAAAAAATTTCAACGTTGGTCCCATTCGTAGGTCTATGTTGTCGGTGTCTAGTCCTCGTGCAATTTTCATTCCTCATTCCTCGTTCCTCTTTCCTTGACCATGGTGTAATAGTCCCCAAGATCCATTATTTTTGTAAAAAATTACATATTGATGGCATAAAATTATCGACGAACTTTTTTCGTCTATAATATAGCAAATTCGTCGCAAGATTATTTACATTCGACTTTCTTGTGACGATGATATCAAATGATGCTTGGATTCATTTCATATTTGGTTTATCAACTTGAAATATCAATTTGATACTTTGGAGTACACTTGTTGGACCTTCAGTCAAATACAAATATGAAACCTGGAATCATTAACATATCTACTAGAACATATGAAAAATAGGGTTTATGGTTTCCATGATGAATTGATGATGGAAGAAAGTAGGTGTGTCACTCAAATTTGAGTCTAGAAACCCTCCCATATCATTAAGGCATGCCAATAGTCTATCCATGACAAATTTCAGTGCTTCTAGAAACTGTTTGAAAAAATTTCAACGTTGGCCCCATTTGCAGGTCCATGTTGCCGGTGTCTACTCCTCGTGCAATTTTCGTTCCTCCTTCATCATTCCTCGTTCCTCTTTCCTTGACCATTGTGTAATCCCCAAGATCCATTATTTTTGTAAAAAATTACATACTAATGGCATAAAATTATCGATGAACGTTTTTCGTCGATAGTATAACAAATTCATCACAAGATTATTTACATTCGTCTCTCTTGCACCGACGATATCAAATGATGCTTGGATTTATTTCATATTTGGTTTATCAACTTGAAATCTCAATTTGATACTTTGGCGCAATACACTTGCTTGACCTTCAATCAAATACAAATATGAAACTTGGAATCATTAACATATATACTAGAACATATGAAAAATGGGGTTTATGGTTTCCATGATGAATTGATGATGGAAGAAAGTGCGTGTGTCACTCAAATTTGAGTCCAGAAACTCTCCCATATCGTTAAGGCATGCCAATAGTCTATCCATGACAAATTTCAGTGCTTCCAGAAACTGTTTGAAAACATTTGAACCTTGGCCACATTTGCAGGTCCATGTTGTCGGTGTCTAGTCCTCCTTCATCGTTCCTCGTTCTTCTTTCCTTGACCATGGTGTAGTCCCCAAGATCCATTATTTTTGTAAAAAATTACATACTAATGGCATAAAATTATCGACGAACTTTTTTCGTCAATAGTATAGAAAATTTGTCTCAAGATTATTTACATTCGTCTCTCTTGCACCGACGATATCAAATGATGCCTGGATTCATTTCATATTTGGTTGATCAACTTGAAATCTCAATTTGATACTTTGGCACAGTACACTAGCTGGACCTTTAGTCAAATACAAATATGAAACTTGGAATCATTAACATATCTACTAGAACATATGAAAAATAGGGTTTATGGTTTCCATGATGAATTGATGATGTAAGAAAGTGGGTGTGTCACTCAAATTTGAGTCCATAAACCCTCCCATATCGTTAAGGTATGCCAATATTCTATCCCTGACAAATTTCAGTGCATCCAAAAACTGTGAAAAATTTTCAACGTTGGCCCCATTCGCAGGTCCATGTTGTCGGTGTCTAGTCCTCGTGCAATTTTCATTCCTCCTTCATCGTTCCTCATTCCTCTTTCCTTGACCATGGTGTACTAGTCCCCAAGATCCATTATTTTTGTAAAAAATTATTTACTAATGGCATAAAATTATCAACGAACGTTTTTCGTCGATAGTATAGAAAATTCGTCACAAAATTATTTACATTCGTGTCTCTTGCGCTAAGGATATAAAATAATGCTTGGATTCATTTCATATTTGGTTTATCAAATTGAAATATCAATTTTATACTTTGCAGTACACTAGCTGGACCTTTAGTCAAATACAAATATGAAACATGGAATCATTAACATATCTACTAGAACATATGAAAAATAGGTTTTATGGTTTCCATGATGAATTGATGATGGAATAAAGTGAGCGTGTCACTTAAATTTGAGTCCAGAAACCCTCCCATATCGTTAAGGCATGCCAATATTCTATCCATGGCAAATTTCAGTGCTTCGAGAAACTGTTTGAAAAAATTTAAATGTTGGCCCCATTCGTAGGACAATGTTGTTGGTGTCTAGTCCTCGTGCAATTTTTGTACCTCCTTCATTGTTCCTCGTTCCTCTTTCCTTGACCATGGTGTACTAGTCCCCAAGATCCATTATTTTTGTAAAAAATTACATACTAATGGCATAAAATTATCAATGAACTTTTTTCGTCGATAGTATAGCAAATTTGTCGCAAGATTATTTACATTCGTCTCTCTTGCCCTGGCGATATCAAATGATGCTTGGATTCATTTCATATTTTTTTATCAAATTGAAATCTCAATTTGATACTTTGGCGCAATACACTAGCTGGACCTTCAGTCAAATACAAATATGAAACTTGGAATCATTAACATATCTACTAGAACATCTGAAAATAGGGTTTATGGTTTCCATGATGAATTGATGATGGAAAAAAGTGTGTGTGTTGCTTAAAGTTTAGTGTAGAAACCCTCCCATATCGTTAAGGCATGCCAATAGTCTATCCATGACAAATTTCAATGCTTCCAGAAACTGTTTGAAAAAAATTCAACATTGGCCCCATTCGCAGGTCCATGTTGTCGGTGTCTAGTCCTTGTGCAATTTTCGTTCCTTCTTCATCATTCCTCATTCCTCTTTCTTTGACCATGGTGTACTAGTCCCCAAGATCCATTATTTTTGTAAAAAATTACATACTAATTGCATAAAATTATCAACAAACTTTTTTCGTCGATAGTATAGCAAATTCATCGTAAGATTATTTACATTCATATCTCTTGCACCGACGATATCAAATTATTCTTGGATTCATTTCATATTTGGTTTATCAACTTGAAATCTCAATTTTATACTTTGGCACAGTACACTAGCTCGACCTTCAGTCAAATACAAATATGAAACCTGGAATCATTAACATATCTACTAGAACATATGAAAAATAAGGTTTATGGTTTCCATGATGAATTGATGATGGAAGAAAGTGGGTGTGTCACTCAAATTTGAGTCCATAAAACCCCCCATATTGTTAAGGCATGCCAATAGTCTATCCATGACAAATTTTAGTGCTTCCAGAAACTGTTTGAAAAAATTTCAAGGTTGGCCCCATTCGCAGGTCCATGTTGTCGGTGTCTAGTCCTTGTGCAATTTTCGTTCCTCCTTCATTGTTCATAGTTCCTCTTTCCTTGACCATGGTGTAGTCCCCAAGATCCATTATTTTTGTAAAAAATTACATACTAATGGCATAAAATTATCAACGAACTTTTTTCGTCGATAGTATAGAAAATTCGTCGCAAGATTATTTACATTCGTCTCTCTTGCTTCGACAATATCAAATGATGCTTGGATTCATTTCATATTTGGTTTATCAACTTGAAATCTCAATTTGATACTTTGGCGCAGTACACTAGCTGGACCTTCAATCAAATAAAAATATGAAACTTGGAATCATTAACATATCTACTAGAACATATGAAAAATAGGGTTTATGGTTTCCATGATGAATTGATGATGGAAGAAAGTGGGTRTGTMACTCAAATTTGAGTCCAGAAACCCTCCCATATCGTTAAGGCATGCCAATATTCTATCCATGACAAATTTCAGTGCTTCCAGAAACTGTTTGAAAAAATTTCAACGTTGGCCCCATTTGCAGGTCCATGTTGTCGGTGTCTAGTCCTCATGCAATTTCCGTTCCTCCTTCATTGCTCCTCGTTCCTCTTTCCTTGACCATGGTGCACTAGTCCCCAAGATCCATTATTTTTGTAAAAAATTACATACTAATGGCATAAAATTATCGACGAACTTTTTTCATCAATAGTATATCAAATTCATCGCAAGATTATTTACATTCGTCTCTCTTACGCCGACGATATAAAATTATTCTTGGATTCATTTCATATTTGATTTATAAAATTGAAATCTCAATTTGATACTTTCTAGTACACTTGCTGGACCTTCAGTAAAATACAAATATGAAACTTGGAATCATTAACATATCTACTAGAACATATGAAAAATGGGGTTTATGGTTTCCATGATGAATTGATGATGGAAGAAAGTGGGTGTGTCACTCAAATTTGAGTCCAGAAACTCTCCCATATCATTAAGGCATGCCAATAGTCTATCTATGACAAATTTCAGTGCTTCCAGAAATTGTTTGAAAAAATTTCAACGTTGGCCCCATTCGCAGGTCCATGTTGCCGGTGTCTAGTCCTCGTGCAATTTTTGTTCCTCCTTCATCGTTCCTCGTTCATATTTCCTTAACGATGGTGTAGTCCCCAAGATCCATTATTTTTGTAAAAATTTACATACTAATGGCATAAAATTGTCTACGAACATTTTTCAATGATAGTATAGGAAATTCGTCGCAAGATTATTTACATTCGTCTCTCTTGCAACGATATCAAATGATGCTTGGATTCATTTCATATTTGGTTTATCAACTTGAAATCTCAATTTGATAATTTGTAGTACACTAGATGGACCTTCAGTCAAATACAAATATGAAACTTGGAATCATTAACATATCTACTAGAACATATGAAAAATAGGGTTTTTGGTTTCCATGATAAATTGATGATAGAAAAAAGTGGGTGTGTCACTGAAATTTGAGTCCAGAAACCCTCCCATATCGTTAAGGCATGCCAATAGTCTATCCATGACAAATTTCAGTGCTTCTAGAAACTGTTTGAAAAAATTTCAACGTTGGCCCCATTCGATGGTCCATGTTGTCAGTGTGTAGTCCTCATGCAAATTTTGTTGCTCCTTCATCATTCCTCGTTCCTATTTAATTGACCATGGTGTAGTCCCCAAGATCCATTATTTTTGTAAAAAATTACATACTAATGGCATAAAATTATCGACCAACTTTTTTTGTCGATAGTATAGCAAATTCGTCGCAAGATTATTTACATTCATCTCTCTTGCGATGATATCAAATGATGCTTGGATTCATTTCATATTTGGTTTATCAACTTGAAATCTCAATTTGATACTTTGCAGTACACTAGCTGGACCTTCAGTCAAATACAAATATGAAACTCGGAATCATTAACATATCTACTAGAACATATGAAAAATAGGGTTTATGGTTTCCATGATGAATTAATGATGGAAGAAAGTGGGTGTGTCACTCAAATTTGAGTCCAAAAACCCTCCCATATAATTAAGGCATGCCAATAGTCTATCCATGACAAATTTCAGTGCTTCCAGAAACTGTTTGAAAAAATTTC
>JZKD02S2189914.1:320079-340094 GCA_000966675.3 Picea glauca | reverse complement strand
GGTGTGAAGCAGTCTTTTTGCCCAGTCTTAGCTTTTGCAATGGTTGTTAATCCTTCCTTGTTGAATATGCCCTAGTAGATGTGCTTTATACTAGATATGCCTTTGTATGGGTTCAACAGTCAGCCCCGACAGTCAAACGTTTTATGGCCAACCTGCATCTATACATACTCTGCGGATCTTCAATGTAAAGATCTGGCTCCCTGTAGAAATAAAGTGATACAGTTCGGTCATAACGTGAGACAGTTCGGTCAACGACACCATAAGAACCAACACTATTGTAAACATTGGATCTATCGTAAACTCAGTGTCTATAGTCAACATCTTGGGCCAACCCCTATCAATTCTTGCTTCCTTCTTCCTTCCCAATGAATGTGAGAAGTGGGAGGGAATCAATCCTTCAAAACAGTGTCTGTCGTACCAACAACCTGCCTGCCTTTCTTTGTACCCAAAGCCCCTTAACCGACCCATCCTAGCGTTTTCAGCAGATGATTCAGTAGATCCAGTCAATTCTGTTGATGGAGCAAAATAAGTACCAGTAGCTAAGGCAGAGGCACCAAAGACGATAGAAGCAGGGGAAAATCCAGTTCCAAGCACAGGTGAAGATTAATAAGTAGATTCATAAGTTGGACCAGTCGAAGAAGCAGTAGATTCCGCAGCTTAAGAAGCAGAAGTAGATCTAGACCCATCGACAGCAGATCCAAGTCCAACAGCAGCAAAAGTAGTAGATCTAGTAGATGTAGAGTCTGTTGATGAAGCCAAAGTAGTAGATTCTGTCGAAGCAGCACAAGTAGTTAAAGATGCAGCAGCAAAGCAAGCAGTTCGATACCCAGCATCATAAGCAGCACCAACCACCACCAGCCAGAGAGCCATCTAAGACACCTGCCTTAGCCCTTGATTCTACTTTTTCTCTAGCGGTTGAGCCAGCAGCAGGGTCTTCAATAGCAGACCCATAGCCAGTCAAAGCCAGCTATACTATTATACCGTAGCCAGAGCTAGCAGCAGAGGCTAGAGCAGCATAGGATCCATCAGTGGCAGAGCCAGATGCAGTAGTTCCTATGGTTGACCATGAACCAGTAGTTCCAGCAACAGTAGACCCAACATTTAGAGAGCGATACCACCCTGTAAAGGCATGGGAAAAGCTATAGGTAGGCATCAACATCAAGGCAAGCAAAGGCTACGTAGCATATCTACCAGCATCACTATCGGTCAACTTCAAGTGCTTAATTAACTGCTCCATCAACAGAAATGACTGAAGCAGTTGCTGAAAGGTATACTGCTTACTTATATGCTACTGGTGGATCTGGATTAGGTGTTACTGGTTGGATATGGACGAGATGGTGGCTCCGCACCTGCATATCCTTGCTTTGGTACTGCTACCGAAGAAGCCTCTGCTGAACTACAGAACATCCAACCTTAATGATGGCCTTAGTCACTTTAATGGCCTAACCCTAATACGGACCTAGTAGTAAGATAAGGCTATGACAGTCACCTTAGTATGGACTTGAAAGAAAGGGTATGGCCCGTATGATTAGAATGGGTAGTATGGGAGGTATTAGTAGTCCAGGAGCAAATGCAGCGTTAGCTGGGTAGTCCAATGATGGAATTTCCACAGCAAACTCTATTATCTCCTTTGGTGTTGCTAGCTATGAAACAGGATATACGACTCGGTAATGAAGGTAAGACTCTCGACCATGAGTTAGATCTCGATCTGGATCTGCTACTAGTGTTGAATCGATAAGATTCACTATATATGGATCATAAGCACATGGTATATAGGTGCATGGATCTCGATATGGCTTCTCATACCCTACTCAGCACCTTTACCTATCAACTGAATCAAGTGGTGCTACTACTCAGTCAACTGCATAATCAATATAATATGGGTATGGGTCATCATAAGGAACTGGATCATAATCCTAATCATTAGGAGTAACTAGTGCTTTGGTGAGCTGGTTTGCCTTGGATCACCTGCGGATGATTATTCCTATAAGACAAATTAAAAAAAAAAAAATTTATAACAATAAAAATAAACTAAAACTAAAATACACTTTAAGAAAAATATAAAAACAAAGATATGAAACTAAACTAAATTAAAAAACTAAAGTAAACTAAACTAACCTAAATTCATATTAAATTAAATTTTAAAACTTAAAAAATAGTTTTGAAATTTTAAAAATTAAAGAAGCATCTCAATCAATTTAAGAAATATTTCTGAAATGATTTCAAGTGTGGATAGTTTTCGACAAATTTTATTTTTAATCATCAAGCATGCTCTATTATGCAATTACAATTTTCGGAATCAATGCTCTTCATTTTGATCTTGAGAATCTGTAGTATGATTTGAATCATTGTCGATAGCCTTAATATTGTTTTAAGTTTGGTTTTTTTTGGATATAAGTACCCATCAAGAATCTTTACATCCGACGGTTGACATTGATTTGGTTTTTAGATGCCACAAATGCATAGGCCCAGAGGTGAATCATGTAAATTGGGCAACAATTCTGTTGAGGGTTGGGTGCTCCATATGGGCTACCATTGTTGTTTCTCTTGCTTGACATATAGGCTACAAATCCTACGTGCGGTTTGTTTGTGCAGCGTGGAGGTCGAGGGGGTGATGCCCAACATCACCCCAGCCCCCCGCAGCCTAAGCCCCGGTCCCGTGGACCCATAGGACCGAGGCTTAGGCTACGGGGGGCTGCATCGCCCCCTCGACCCCCACGCTGCACAAACAACCCACAATTGTATTTAAAATCTAAATTATTCTATAGGTAAATGGCTCAAAAATATGAATAATTCGGGACCGCCATAATTTTAGATTCCCTAGTCTCATTTTATCATATGGAGGTTTTCTCATACAGAGGTATCAAAGTTGAGATCTCCAATAACACGTGGAAGTATCGGGTATCAAGTGCAAAATTAATGTGAAATCTTAATACTTTTAATTAGAATTTTATTTTTATGCCAAAATTGATTAAAATTTGATTGCATTGATTGAGAAGTTACTCTTGGAGCCATACGTCATACATAAAATTTGAATTTAGTTTTTAAAATTTGTTTGTTTATATATATATATATATATATTTTTATTTATCTTTAAAATGTTTAATCTAATTTGTTTCTTTTTAAGTATTATTTTTTGAGTTTTAAAATTTAATTTAGGTTAGTTTAGTTTATATTTTTAATTTAATTTAGTATGAATTTAGGTTAGTTTAGTTTATTTTTTTAATTTGTTTAATTTAATTTAGTTTTTATATTTTAAATTTTTATATTTATGTAAAGTGTGTTTTAGTTTTAGTTTTTTTAATACTTTATTTTATTTTTTATTTTTTTTTATGGTTTTTTAACAATTTTTTTTTTAAATTTGTATTTTAAGGTTTTGTTTTTCAATTTTTTTCTTAAAATTTTATGATTAAAGTGTTATTTTTAATTCCCCCTAAAAATTTAGATTTTATGTTCATTTAAAAAAAAAAAAAATTATAATTTACATCGTTTTTCAATATAAATTGTTTTTTTTTTCTTAATTTAAAAAAAAAAATGTTTTTCATTAAATTAAAGAATTTGTTCAATGATATTTTTTTCTCAATTCAATTAGTTTCTTAATGTAAATTATTTAATAAAATAATATTAATTGATATGTAAATTATCAAGTTATAACATTTTACATTTAGGAGTCAATTTTCAGGTTTTTTTTTTGCGGTGGTGTCAATGGTCAAGGCCACAATTTCAATTAGGTCATAGTTTTAAGTCAGAAAAAAAAATGGTGTCAGTGGTCAAGGCCACAATGTCAACTAGGTCATAGTTTTAACTCAAAAAAAAGTGGTGCAAGTTGTCAATGCCACAATGTCACTTAGGTCATAATTTTAACTCAAAAAAAAAAATGGTGCTACTAGTAGCATCACTTTTCAATTTGAGGGTCAATTTCATGGTTTTGTCAGGGTTTTTCTCGTAATTTCAAGGGCACGATTTCAAGCAAGTCTCAATTTTAACCACCTCCATTAAAAGGGTGCTACCGGTAGCACCACTTTTTGAAACGAGGGTAAAAATGAGACCCTTAAAAAAATGAGAACTTTGGAGAGTTCTTGTTAAGTTGGTAACTATGTTGGAAAAGGAAAATTATCTTTTATGCTTTCTTTGTTAAGATCTTTGAAGTCAACACACATTCAGATTTCCTCGGTCTTTTTCCTTAAAACAACTAGATTTGAAAGCCAGTCTGAATGTCTAATGGGATAAATTATCCATGCCTTCTTCAACTTCTCCAATTCGATTTTTACTAGAGGTTTGAGCTTGGGATCCATCATTCTTATTTTTTTCTTTATTCGTTTTTCTTCTTCCCTCAAAGGAATGATATGATAGAATATCATTTTATCATAGGCCTTCAAATCATCATAGGTCCAAGTGAGCACATCAATATATTATTTGAATAAGGAAACATATTGATCAACCTCTTTGGTGGTGCAATCAACTCCCAAGTTGACATATTTCTGGGACTTATTCGTTCCAATATTGACTTTTCTCATTTCTTGCACCTTTCGAACTGAAACTTCTTCAAGGAGATTCTTGGCATGATCGTCTTTTGTAAACAAAGATTCAACTTGTACACAATCTTTTGGGATGGTAGACAATGTAATATCCCTAGGCCGAACCCAATTGTAAATGTAAATGCAAATGTACTTAAGCTAGTGAGTTTTTTGATATCATTTTTTGTATGCACCTTTCATGGCATAGTGTGTGCATGTACTACAGGGTAAAATGATGTAGTGTGCACATTCCAGGATACTGCATGCAACAACTTAAGTGCATGCGATTTTGAGGCCAGGGATCCCTTGTGTATATGTTGTCTTTTATAGAAAGGTGAGCTAGTTTTGTGATTATTAGGTCGGAGAGACTAGATGTTAAAGGCCAGTGCACCTAATTTTGTATATGTCTAAGAATTAATATAAAATACATTGTTGCACATAGACTGGCCACGATAAAAGAGTACGGGGGACTAAACTCCACTAGTTAGGGAAAGGGTGCGGCTAAAAGTTAATGAAAAGGGGCTAAGCCAGGGAGCTTAAGCCAAAAAGGAATATTATATTAATATTTCTTAAAGTATAAAGTATGGATAATTATTTTTTCCTAAGTTTTAAACATGGGGACAAGTGGGCCAAAGTAGCTCCCAACATGACAAGTGTCAAATTGGGGACATGCATACATATTGTTTGGACATAGTTCATTTTCCATAATTCCTTCCATCATGGAGTCATCCAGTCAAATATCATCCATGAGCATTCACACACCCATTAAGCTATCCTTCATACCTTCATTACTGTACCTAAACCTGTATCCATAGCCATTATGTTTGTGTCTTTGGTTAGCTTGGGAGATGGACTAAAGAAGTGGGTTGTCAAGACTGTGGGAAATTGAAGAGGTGGGTTGTCAGGCCCGTGATAAATTTCTTTCTAGATGAGAGAATTGTTGGGACAGACATGTGGGGAATGAGGGACTATAGGTTGTTAGTTTGAGTTGGCACCTATGACAGTTTTTTTCCTGCTGTCTGTGAACCATTAGTATGGTTAGGAATCAATTTACCTAGGTGGAGTTTAGTCCCAGCTCGGGGGTGACTCACTGCTGAGAGTGATGACTAGTGTGGTCTAAGGCTAGGAGGTTTGTGGTGGGAGATGGACTAAGGAAGCGGGTTGTCAGGCCCATGGGATATTGAAGAGGTAGTGTTTTAGGCCCGTGAGTAATTTCTCTTTGGGTGAGAGAATTGTTGCGGAATTGATTTCCTGAAGGTGCTAAACTGCAGCTACAGGGCTCTAAGACTTCCTGTTCGACCTGTTTTTGAAGCCCGGAAAGGAAGTGGGGCAACCAAAGGAATGTTGAGCAGAGAAGGGGCACACTTCCTGGGTGGGACAAGAATGTGGAGAATGAGGGACTGTAGGCTGTTAGTTTGAATTGGCACCTGTGACGGAGTCTTTCCTGTTGTCTGTGAACCATTAGCCTGGTTAGGAATCCCTTTACCTAGGTGGAGTTTAGTCCCAGCTCAGGGGTGACCCATTGCTGAGAGTGATGAGAAGTGTGGTATAAGTCTGGGAGGTTCATGGAAGGTCTGCACGTAGTTGGTGATATTCTTACCAAGATAAGTGTCAATTGTGTGATAAATTTACATGTTACATTATTATTTACGTGTTTATTTTTATGGGTTTATCCTATGTGTGGTTATAACTGTCTTTATATTTATGGGTATTGCTTATATATGCTGCATGTATATGTTTACTGTTATTTCAGTATGAATCCATGTATTTACGAAATGTATTTTTCTGTTTATGTTTTATATATAAATTTCCGCAAGAGTTCTTTGTGTATATGTTTTTAATTGCATGCAGTTCGAAAAATGCATGTGTCATAGCTCAGTTGGATGTTGGGTATGTTACAGTATGTTCCACAGAGAGAATATAAGTGTTATCTCATGTGGCATACCTCGACGTGGGTGTCCGGGGATGTTACAGACGAGCTATATTCCTCTTCATCATCATTGTTTAACAAAAAACATTCAAATTGTTCATCGTTCTCAAATACTTTTAAGTACTCAATATTATCGGGCACAAATGGTCAAAAATATCTTTCTACCTGGAAATATTTTTTTCTTGGGGCATCATTTGGGTTTGATAATGAGGGTGCCAAGGCTAGTGAATTGACTTTGTGATTCTTCTCCCTTGGAATGGAAGAAATGTTGAAAGAGATGAAAGATTCCATCGATTCATTAACTCTTTTGAAATACATCTTAAGCCTTTCCTTTTTTTATTTTGTACATTTGGGTAACCTGATTGATGACCAACTATGAATCTCCAGTCACAATGAGATGTTCTATTTTCATTCCTTGTGGGAGGATCATCCCCTAGATCAAAGATTTTTATTTTTCCTCGTTATTCATGCATGGAAACTCCTGTCTTACAGCATGGGGATGCATCGTCTTATCTAGACTCATAAGAACAATTCCAACTTCGTTCCCATATTTAGAATAGACTCCATCGAATGACATTCTCCAATATCCCTCAAACAAACATTCTTGGCCTTCCAAGACTTGAACTCACTCTAATATTTCATTTTTCTCCATGTCCAGGATAGCATAGTTTCCAATCCCAACATCTATATAACCTTCAATTAGTTCATTATCCTTCTTCTTGAAGGAGAAGGGTTTTATGGGTTCACAGGGTACTTTAATCATTGCTCCCTCCTTTCCTGGTAGAATCATACAAATTCCATCGTTCATTATATATCCACCGATCATGGACATCCAATCTCTTCCCAGTACAACCCCATATGTTGGAGGAAGTTCTACCACAATAATATTGAAATTTTTGATGATATGGGGGGCTTTTGTAATCCAAGCATAAAAATCCTCGATTTCTACATACGTTGGAACTTTTCTAGAATCAATTTCATATATGCTCTCACCAATTTCATATTACTTAGTGCAACTCATTCCCAATGCCTCCATGACTGATCAAGGGATCAAAATTTGCTCAATTTTCAAAGTGCTCGGATGGAGACGAAAACAGTGCCATTGCGTCCGTCTCGTTTTCCTGATTCCGGCGGTATATTTATTTTCGCGAATGGAGTCCGTATGGAGGAGATATCGTGATTTTACCGCCAAGTCAAACAGGGAAAAGTTTGGGTGTTGACTGTACCTGTCTGTACAGTCCGTACGGCCACGTGGAGGGCCGTACCATATTGTTGACGTGGCAGCTTGATGACATGGCTCATATCGGTTGGTTGATTGTTGCCCAATGAGGTGTTGACACGTGTTGTATTGGGAACGAATGAGAAGAGGACACGTGGCCCAATGCTTGGGTGCCACGTGTCCCTCCTTTGTTTGGTTTAAATTGCTTTGTAAAATTATTGGAGTCCGCGGGTTTGAACCCGGGACCTCCCACAACACAAAGATTTCGCAACACTCCAATAGCCATTTGGCCGCCCGATTGTATTTGATTATTATACCAATTAAAATCTATTTATGTTTGTTTGTATGTGGTATGGGAAAAGGGCGCGGGCCGGGGCTTAAGCCCCGACCCTTGGTTTTATTACCACGCATATGACCCAAATTGTATTMACCCGAYCGTTGGGYGYGRCATACATATTTTATATTATATTGCAAACAAACATTGCATTGCAATATATGTATTTGTAATGTATTTTTATTGTGTTGCGTGTGGTTTGAACCTCCGACCCACGTTTTTACATTGGCGCGCGTTTTGCAAACGGAAGTTTCTACGGTTGGACGGTTAAACTCCTTTTTGCGCCCAGCCTTTGGTCACATGGACTATATGACCCAGTGCCGAGGCGGTTGGGGGCTGGAGGCGCCCTAACCGTTCTACGGTTTGTACCGGTGCGCAGTTGCGTACGGGACTGGGTTTTTTACGCTTAAATGAGCGTGTGTGTCAGGTTTGGAGAACAAGGGTGCAGATTGTAGAACCAGAGACAACAAAGAAGAAGGGGAGACTTCAAGGAGACTATCTTCTTCATTTTTCGATCGTTTCAGGAGCCGTCAGAGCCTAGACAGGGGTTTTGGGACGCTGCAGAGCCATTGGAGCAGTCATTTTGTTGATTTGAGCACTGTAAGACTTGTTTTTAAGCACTTTGAGCAATTTAATATAAAATATCCATTTGGAGGCTGGACCAGGAGATGTAGCCCGGAGTGGGGTGAACTCCTTTATCAAGTTGTTGTGTTTATGTCTGATGTTCAATGGTTTTTTATGCTGTCTATGTTTATTTCTACATAAGTAATCATTTATTATGTGTTGCAAATTGATCCGGTTGCCTTAAACACATAACATTTCACTTGAAAATTTAATTAAATCAAGTTTATCAAGTCTTCGTCATATTTTTAGATCAATGACCACAAGTGGCATTATATTATTTGTTGCGCCAATTTCAACTAAACAATTATTAATGCAACATCATGATTTTCAATTGAAATGTAGAAGGGCGGAATGTTAACTCTTAGCTTAGCAGTTGATGGGATCTGGTTCTGTTTTGGAGTGGTAATGATAGCTTCAGTTCTTTCTAATGGATCATCCATCAACTTCAATGTTTTCTATCTCTAATGAGGAATCTTTACCATTTCCATAAAAGGAAGAGTTATCCTCAATTTACTTAATTCCTCCTGTTATCTCCCTATAAGTTATAGGATCAACTGGTGACTGGGATATTATCTATCTCTAGTGTTTTTGTTGACAAATGATTTTTCATTATGCAAATAATAATAATAATAAAAAATAAAAAAAATAAAAAAGAGAAAAAAAAAGGGCATAAAAGAATTTCAATAAAAGCCCCATGCAATAATAGTAACTTGGTCCATACCTTTCAAGCATGGCCAAGTTCTTTTTTTTTTTAAATTGATGTTGATAGGGTAGTGAATGAGTTTGGCTAAATAGTTTAATCTTAGCCAAATTGTCTAGGTTAGATTAGTGAATAAATCTGGCCAGACTGTCTAATCCTGGTCAGATAGCCCCAGGGTAGAGTAATTTCTTAACCCAACAGTCTAATTTGGGTTAACTGTCATAGGAAACTAGGTTAGAATATAGGTTAGTTGCATTGTTGCTTCATTTCAATAAGAACCAGTTTGATGATTAATGTTGCACCATGATTTGGATACCTAAATGTTGTTCGACTAACCCATTGGTGGTGTAGTCATGAAAATTTTGGAGAAAACCCATGAAAAAGAATTTATCCAAAGTTTTCTAAGAGCATGTTTTTTCTGCGCCCTCACTTATGCTCTGATCATGTATCAATGGTCCAGATCATTGCGCCTAGATCTACGGTGGACAGATCATTCTGGACCCCCCCAACCGTTCTACCTTTAACAGAGGGGGGGGGGGGGGGTCTGGAATCGCTGATAAGACCCACGTGCATCTGGACAGCCCAGGATCGAGCACGCATATCTATGGTCAACATTGGATTCCGGACCCCCCCGTCCATTCTGCCTTTAATGGAGGGGGGTGTCCGCAATGAGTGATAAAAAGCGTGCAAAGATCTGCGGTTCAGAGGCATGTGCGCAGATCAATGAACCAAGATGTATTTCGGACCCCCCCAACTGATCTGCCTTTAACTGAGGGGGGGGGCGTCCATAATGGTTTTTTTCCTCTGGCGGGTCCCTTTCTATACGTGGCAACGATCTAATGGCCCCGAGTCCCGTCATCCCCTACTATCTGACAGACCTCCGTCACCTCTGGACGTCACCTTCCACCTTTCCTGAAATGGTCATGTCCCATAACAGTTGTCATCCCTTCCCCCCATTCGCTCATGGCAAGCCCCTTACTATGACTTTTACCTCCAATCGATATCCACCACGTCACCCGTTTGTATCCCTCAGCCACCGTCACCCGCCATCTCACCCTCAAAATGATCCATTGGCCATTTATTATTGGATAACCTATCCGTTATCCAACTGACCTATCTCCCGTGCCCGACCGACCCCCGTTTACTTAAAACTACCACTATTCTCCTTACTTTCGCTATTCACCCATCGCACCAGAGAAATTCATCGTTTAATCCTCCGTTACAGTAAGTTTCCCTCATCCACAGTCAGTCACCCCCACTAACGTTGTTTGCCTTGCAGGTATTGTTGCGAAAATGGCACCAAAGTCCAAACAAGTAGAAGGAGAGGAGAATCCGCTTCTCTCGCCTCCTGTCGACCTTGACAGGATCCCACTGGTTGACAAAGATTGATTAATCGTAGATACAAAATGCGATTTTGATTTCGCAGACCTTCAGTCATGGCTCAAGGAAGTTTTCCTGGACCAGAGTGATGAAATTGGACTCTGGGAATCCAACTTACCCCTCTACCTCTTCCCTCAGATCCACCATTTTCCCGAGTTCTCTCTCAAGTGTCAAGCCCACTATATTCTCGAACAAAGAGACATCATCTCCTCATCCAGAGAGATCCTGTTCCTCATCACACCCGAATCCATAGACCAGATGATGCTAATCCCCTGAGCCGACTCTGTGTCTCCCTTCAACCTGGAAATTCTTACAGAATTATACCAGAAAATGACCTTCCCCCAAAGAGCTCAAATATTCGAGCTTTTCCTTCCCCCACCCGCTCAATTTCCCTCCACAAACTCTCCTTATCCATCTTCCGTGTTTTCGACTAAAGGAAACCAGGTCATCTCATCCCTTTGTGCTTTGTTAGGATACTATTCTGATCAGTGGGTAGATGAACCCATTCTGGGTTTTCTATCCATCTTCTCTACCGATGAAAATGCCACCACCCAGTTTAACTTCAGCACATTCTTGGCAGACAATATTCATGAACAGTTCGTGAATTTCGGCACGGAAGGCATGTTTAGATACTCATCGATAATAGCATACTTGTTCGTCTTCTTCCAGGTGAATAAATTTGGCTTTTCCATGCAGAAGATGGATGGAGATGGTAGACCTCAGGCAGTCACAGCATGGACCCCCTTGCTCAAGTACAACTCCACTGATTTCAGTTTCAAGGAGTTCATCAACCAATTCTACCACCCTATGGTAAGTATGCTAGGCAGCAGGCCTGAGCCTTAGATAAACGATGAAGTTCAGAGGATCCTGCATCTCTTGGACAACACAAAGACCAGGGATTGGTACATGTATCAAAATTACACCGAGATCAGAGTATACGGGTGCGAGTTGGCACCGTATAAGCTACCTAAGTACCTTCCTGTCAGAATTTTCACGTTGGAATATATAAGGAAGATTATAAATTCTGATGATATCCATTTTGTGTCGCTGAAGAAAAAGACAAAGCTTAGAATCAAGGGGCAGATTGGCTCCTTCATCTGCAACAATCGTGGCACTGGGGAAGAAGCAGACAGGATGCTAAGGGAAATGAATTTCTCCATGAGCTTCCCATGGAATTATGATCCATGTGGGATCATCTCAGAGATGAGGGTGAAGAACAAGAACATCCCATATGTTCATGAAGCTAGGCCTGAAGTGGAAAAATTTGCAAATCAGACAGTGTGGGAGCCTAACACATTGGTCGAAGTAGAACAGCAGGATCCCTCGACCACTGTGTCAAAAATGACCATGCCACAGGTCCCAAAAGAGAAAAGGATGAGGAAAGATTTATCTCCGCCTGTCACTGAGGTATCTTCCGAGGAAGTCCAGCTGCATACCAAGAGGCCTAAGACTATTGCAGCTCCTGGCCCGACCGGGGAAAAAGAAGCCCCGTCTACTACAATGACCAAAGTTGGTATTCCACCCTTTGGTTCGAGCCTCCATAAGGTCATTACCCCAGCATTTCTGAAGAAATCCAAAGAATCCCCATTGAACACTCAGCCAAGCAAGGTAGGACGCAAGTTGAGCATTTTCGAGAAATATGAGTTGATCAAGAAAAGGAACCAGACCCTCACCAACAGTACTTGCGCCCAGTTCTGGAAGCATATTTCAATTGTGCAACATAGGTTTCTATCGGCATTAGACACCGAGAAGGGAAGAATGCATATGGAATTCCTCCAAGCATAGGTACCAGACCCCCAGGTGATCACTGACTATAAAAGGGCCACCTTCAAATTCTAGACGAAGGATGTGCATCTGGCCGATCAAATGGATTTGCACAAGCAGACAGGGGAAATGGTTTTCTATACGTTGGCGCATGCTTTCACTTCTCTGTCCAAATTGCAGGTGTCCTTGAATAGTGTTCAAATACAACTCAAGTTGGAGAATATTTCATCCTTTGCAAAGGACAATAGGATCAAGACTTTGGAGGAGTTGGTCCTCAAAATCGGTTACGATCCTTCAAATGTGAAAGAAGTTGAGGAAATGATCAAGAAGAAGAATGCTGACATAACCTCCTTGAGGAAACAACTTAAGCTCCCACCCACAAAGGATTCACAGGTGAAGGATATAGCAGAGAAATAAGGAGAGAAAGATGAAATGCTCAAGCTGCTCATTTTGGAGGTACACCGACAGTATAATCTGCGGAGTAAAAAGACAGAAGGGAGTTCCCAAAAAAAGATGATTGAAATGAAGAAGGTAGTCGAAACCAAGAAGGCCTCTGAGCCATCTATCGAGAATATTCCTGAGAAGAGTACTGTCGAAGTTCCCGTGAAGAAAAACCTTACTATTTTGAAAAGATCGTCACAGTCCGAGGTTTCACCTATTAATCCACCAAGTACTTCTGGCCAAAAGAGTGTGGTGGACAAACCAGAATTGATGAGCCAAGGCAGAGCTTCTACACCTTTTAGCCTTGAAGGAGAATTAGCCAAAGTGAATATTCCCATTCCACTTTCTGAGTTGATGAACAAAGACGTTTATCACTCACAGGTGATTAAAGCACTGACCATTGAACCTGACATGGGCATGAAGGCCTTAACCATTGGATCAGAAAATCATTCAGATACCGCGAACCTTACAGATAATCAACCTGAACTTCTGTTCGGACCTGAAGTAGATGGCCGAGACGATAATGGTGATGTCGCTCCTTTTTACATCAGTCTAAACATACATGACCTGATCTTGCATAACACTATGCTGGATTCGGGTGCTTCCCACAATCTGATGCCTAAAGCAGTGATGGAGAAACTAGGACTGGAGGTCACTAGACCTTACAAGGATTTACACTCATTTGACTCCAGTAAAGTTAGATGTATTGGTCTGATCAAGGACCTATGTATCACCTTGGTTCATATTCCTGTAAAGAGCATGGTAATGGATGTGGTAGTTGCAGACATCCCTTCAAAGTATGAAATGTTGCTATCTCGGTCTTGGGGGGCTAAGCTGAGAGGTACCCTGCAGCTAGACATGTCTTATGCCACTATCCCAGTTTTCAGGAAACAGAGAAGGCTATACAGAGAAACATTGATGAAATACATGGTCAGTAGACAAGAAAAACCACACAACTATCCCCTTTACTCTGCGCAATCCGACTTGGATTCTTTTATTTTGTACAATGATGGTGACACGGGAGAACAAGATACTCAGCTGGCAGAAGATACATCTAGTCAGGATGAAGGCCAAGAAACCATTGAGGTAGCAAGGATGAAAAACGTGATAACTGAAGAGCTACCGGCAGATTTCTGGAGCATGGATTTTGACGGAGAAGTAAGCAAAGAAGGAGCTGGAGTAGGAGTCTGGCTGCATAATCACAGAAACAGGTATTCATAAAACCATTCTTACAAGTTAAATTTCCAATGCACTAACAATATTGCCAAGTATGAAGCCTTGATGCTCGGTTTGAAGCTTTTGAAAAGAGTTGGTGCTAAATAGATTATGGTAAGAGGTGAATCTGAGTTGATAATCAAGCAAATTAAAGGTGAGTATGTTGTAAAACACCCACGTCTTAGAGCTTATAGGAATGTTGTTCTTGATGCCCTTAGATGTTTCACTGAATTTGACTTGTAGGTAATGCCGAGGGGACAAAACATTCTGGTGGACATATTGGCTACGTCAGCAACCACATGTAAGATTCCTTTCCGCTCGACTCGCCCATACACTGTTGAGGTGAAATGCAGACCAACCGTTCCCGACAATATCAGGTATTGGCAAGTGTTTGGTAATGATGATCAAATTGAAGACTTTTTGCAGTGTAAAAATGATTTTGAATGTACAAATATAGATTTAGAGAACGAAGATGAAAATGTAAATAGATCTGATTTTGAAATTGATAGTGTAAATAGCGTAGATTCAGGAGAATTAGGCGATGACGAAATGGATGCCGATGTTTTACATTTGAAAAGCAATGTTTTACCTAGGGGTTTAGTTCCTTTGGAGGACTTGTTTGATTTTAACGATGTAGCCAAAAAACCGAAAATCAAAGCCAATGGACAAGAGGTAGAAGACTATAATATAGGGACAGAGGAGAAACCTGGGATAGTCAAATTGTCCAAATCACTGCCCCCTAAGAAAAAACTCAAATACATTGAGTTGTTCAAAGAATATTCAGATGTCTTTGCCTGGGGTTATGAGGATTTGAAAGATTACGATACCAACAGTATACAACACAGGATTCCAATAAAATAAGACCAAAAACCGTTCAGACAAAAACTTAGGAGGATAAATCCCAAGTTACTCCCTCTGATAGAAAAGGAAATCAAAAAAATGTATGATGCCAAAATCATAGTCCCATTGCGTTTTTCCAAATGGGTCTCGAATTTGGTCCCGACACGTAAGAAATTCGGGGAGATCAGACTTTGCATAGATTTTCGAAATCTCAATAAGGTCTCCCTGAAGGACAACTACCCCTTACCCAAAATGGACCATATCCTACAAAGGGTGGTCGGATCTAGTCGAATCTCTTTACTGGATGGGTTCTCAGGTTATAAACAGGTCCTAGTTCACCCGGATGCTCAAGACAAAACCGCCTTCACCACACCATGGGGCACTTTCATGTATGTGAAAATGCCTTTTGGTTTGATGAACACTGGAGCCACTTTTCAGAGAGCGATGGATATCGCCTTTGTGGAAGAATCAGGTAAGTTTATTGTTGTCTATTTGGATGATATAATTGTGTTTTCCCGATCCGATGATGAACACTTGTGACATCTCAGACGAGTCTTTGAGAAATGTAGAATGTTTGGGATTTCTTTAAATCTCAAGAAAATCCTTTTCAGACTAGAAGAAGGCCAACTGCTAGGACACATCATATCCAAGGACATAATCAAAATAGACCCCAGTAGAATTGAGGCCATACAAAAATTAGAACACCCAAGAAACCTTAAAGAATTACAGTATTTTATCGAGAGAATAAACTTTCTACGAAGATTCATTCCAAATCTGGCTGAGCTCCTTAGAAACATTACAAATATGCTAAAAAAGAATGTGAAAATAAAATGGGACTCTGAGTCCAGACAGTCTTTTGAACAAGTCAAACGAGCACTCACTGAGGCCCCTATCTTGATCAGTCTCGATTTTACTAAGGATTTCTATCTTTTTTCTTTTGCTTCCGAACATACTATAGAAATCGTATTACTACAAAAGAACAACGAAGGTTATGAACAACCCATAGATTTATTTAGTAAAGCGTTAAGAGACGCTGCTTTGAATTACAAGATAATGGAGAAACAAGCTTTTGCCTTGGTAAATTCCATAAAGGACTTTAGAGTCTACATTCTCCATTCTCATACCATTGCATATGTTCCGAATGTGGTAGTAAAAGACATTTTGACCCAAGACAACCCATATGGAAGAAGGGGAAAATGGATTGTTGTCATTTTAGAATGCGATATAGAGATTAAGCCTACAAAACTAATCAAGGGTCAAGGCCTAGCAAAATTAATGGCTGAATCAAATTTCCATGCTCTTGACATTAATTTTTTAGCTGCAGCAGATGAACAGGGCGAGATGGCAACTCCAAGTGTGAGAGAGGTATTTCTCAACTCTCCATGGTGCGCAAACCTTATATTCATTTTGCAAAATTTACAAGCTCCCCCTGGTTTGAATAAGACTAAATCTAGATTTTTAAAGTTGAAAGCCTTAAAATTCTGTATTCTAGAAGTCAATTTGTATTGGAAAGATCCCAGAGGCATTCTGTTAAATTGTTTATTGAAATATGAAGCTGACAAAGTGTTACAAGAATTTCATGCAGGAGAATGTGGTGGCCATCTGAAATGGAAGGTCATAGCCAACAAAATACTCAGAGTTGGATTCTATTGGCCCACCCTATTCGTCGATGTACATCATAAAGTGACTGCATGTCATCAATATCAGTTGTTTGAAGGAAAAAGAAAACTCCTTCCTCTCCCCCTGAAACCAATCTCAGTTGAAGCCCCTTTCCAGCAATGGGGACTGGACTTCATTGGGGAAATACACCCCCCTTCTTCAGGCCAAAACAGGTGGATTCTCACTGCCACCGATTATTTTACCAAATGGATCGAACAAGTACTAAGCAGGCAAGCCACAGACTCTGTTATTATCAAATTCCTTGAAAATAATATCTTGTCTCGCTTTGGATGTCCTAGAAAGATTATAACTGATAATGCAACTACTTTTCGGTCGAAGAATCTCATAGATTTTTGCAACCAGTATCACATTGGTTTGGGGCATTCCACAGCTTACTACCCTCAGGGGAATGGGCTGGCGGAATATTCAAACAAAACCTTGGTAAATATCATCAAGAAAACGTTGCAGGAAAACAAGAAATCGTCGCATAACAAGTTGGTGTTCGCATTATGGGCTGACATATTGACCACCAAAAGGTCAATCGGTATGTCACCATACCAGCTGGTCTATGGCAGAGAGGCAGTTTTCCCCACTTCCTTAGGAGTCCCTGTCATGAAGTTGCTTCAAGGTGTACAAGCTGAGCCAAATGACTCACAGAGAAGGATCAACTAGATGATCCATTTACAACAGTCTAGGGAAGAAGTTTTCAATAAGACTCAGGTAATCCAAGAAAGCATCAAGAAGATTATTGACAAAAGAACCAAGGAAGATGATTTTGATCTACGAGATTTGGTGGTGAGATGGGACGCCAGAAATGAAGACAAGGGAAAGCATGGAAAATTTGATAGTCTGTGGAGAGGACCATACATGATCCAAGAATTCAAGGGGAACAACGCTTTCTTGCTGAACAACGCTGATGGGATAGATCTTCCAGGAGGACCTGTAAATGGCAGAATGCTGAAACATTATGTGCCACCTCAGTAGAGACTCAAGTTTTCACTTTCCATTGTACATACCGTTCTTATTTTTATTTTTCGCCTGCATTTTCTGAGTGAAGAACATTAGTCAGTTGGTTGAAGCCCGAAGAAAAGGCCCTAAGCTGCTGACCACTGTTCTTCCATTTTTTTAGAATAAAGCCAATCAATCAATGAAGGCTAATAGGCAGAATTTTTCAAAATGGCAGGAACCAGGATTCTTGGCACTTCACAGGGAAAGTACCATCCCCGGGTGAAGTCGCTCTTATATCCCTATAAGTTATAGGATCAACTGGTGACTGGGATATTATATGTCTCTAGTGTTTTTGTTGACAAATGATTTTTCATTCTGCAAATAAAAAAAAATAAAAAGAAAGAGAAAAAAAGAGGGCATAAAAGAATTTCAATAAAATCCCCATGCAATAATAGTAACTTGGTCCATACCTTTCAAGCATGGCCAAGTTCTTTTTTTTTTAAGTTGATGTTGATAGGGTAGTGAATGAGTTTGGCTAAACAGTTTAATCTTAGCCAAATTGTCTAGGTTAGATTAGTGAATAAATCTAGCCAGACTGTCTAATCCTGGTCAGATAGCCCCAGGGTAGAGTAATTTCTTAACCCAACAGTCTAATCTAGGTTAACTGTCATAGGAAACTAGGTTAGAATATAGGTTAGTTGCATTGTTGCTTCATTTCAATAAGAACCAGTTTGATGATTAATGTTGCACCATGATTTGGATACCTAAATGTTGTTCGACTAACCCCTTGGTGGTGTAGTCATGAAAAGTTTGGAGAAAACCCATGAAAAAGCATTTATCCAAAGTTTTCTAAGTGCATGTTTTGTCTGTGCCCTCACTTATGCTCCGATCATGTATCAATGGTCCAGATGATCGCGCCCAGATCTATGGTGGACAGATCATTCCGGACCCCCTCGATCGTTCTACCTTTAACGAAGGGGGGGGGGGTCCGGAATCGCTGATAAGACCCGCGCGCATCTGGATAGCCCAGGATCAAGTGCGCAGATCTATGGTCAACATTGGATTCTGGACCCCCCCCCATCCGTTCTGCCTTTAATGGAGGGGGGTGTTATCACTGAAATTTCGTCTGCACATGGCGACAAGAACTCCACATCATCAAAACAACAATGAAGTCATTCATGGCACTGAATTAAGTTCACAGCATTCCAGAAGGGTCAAAAACTATACCAAGTAACCAAAAATTGAAGGGAGCTATACAACAGCTTGATGCGCGCGCATATGCGCGGGACAAAAACGTGTTATCAGCGCATGCGCGCCCCGACGCGCCTGTCAACACAAAAACCCACGCATTTGCTAATATGGCGCATTAATTGCATAAGTCGGCCTCCCGACCGCATATGGACCGGCCCCCGAGATGATTTGACCCTCAAATCAAGGTCGGCTCTGCAAATTCGGCGAATTAATGGCCTAACTGAACCCTAAACAGGTCCGTGTTCACACCGGAAGTTGGTTACATGACCGCCTGGAAAAATGCTATAAATAGCCGTGAAGACTCACTGTTTCAGCAGAGAATTCAAGGCATTGTTACGTTGTCCAGATGATTCAGAGCTCAGCCTTTGACAAACAATTCATCAGTAGTTTAACTCAGAGTTCTTTCATCACTCAGTTCATTTCTATTCATTTTGTAAGGAAAGCATCGTGTTGAGGGCCCCGAAGGACCTTCCGCTGGAGGGAGAGGGAACCCCTATCTCTATCTTCAGCGTGTGCTCTGGTTTCGCTAATAGATCAAGCCTGGAACCATTGACGAATCCCTTGTCTTATGTTTGATGTTTTTGTTTATTTTCGAATTGTTATTTGCTTTCAGCTGTTAGTTAGATTGTATGTAGTTTTGTTTTCTGTTAACCCTTTTTGCTCCACAACATCCTGTTCTACCTTGCTAAGCCCAATAGGGCATGCCAGTGCTCCCATTTTTGCTCACCCGACGACGATTCGAGCACGAACAGACTGGTGACCCCACTGGGGAGTTTAGGTATCAAATCCTCCCTCAATTGGGTTTAATTCGCTTTCCTTTCTATTTTATTAACTTGCAGGGACTCAAACCGGCCTCCGCTGACCTGCGAGACAGTCGATTCACAGGAGAATCGAGAGAAATTTATCCGGAATTTCTTTTTTTAGTCACGAGCACAGGCGCCTGGGTATTCCACCCCACAGGCGCGCGCATGCGCTCTGATTCTTACTACAACACGCGCGCACGTGCAAACACGCGCCTCTGTCTGTACTTACAGCCACGCATTGGACCTAAATTTTTCATTGTAAGGTTTTGATGTGCGGAAAGTCAGTTTCCTTCTCAAGAATGATGCCATGCATGCTCTAAATACTGCACCACTTAGACCCCTCAACTTATAAAGGGGATAATCTAGCAAACATAGGCACTTAGGTGGATA
>JZKD02S2189914.1:281858-300600 GCA_000966675.3 Picea glauca | reverse complement strand
AAAACCGACCTATTTCTTTACCTAGCCTAATATTTAAAACTGGAAACATAGCTAAATTATATAGAGAGATCCCTCTCTGAAGTTGGAAGGGATAGATCCCAGCTTCAAAAGTGGTTGGATAAAGTTACATTTTATGGATTTCTTCTGTGTCAACCTCTAGGAAATTTACCAAGTACTAACACCTCCATGACATTATATGGCATTTGAGTGGAGCTTGATTCCATGTGTTTCCTTATGGATCCATCTGTCACCTTCTCATTCGACACTTTTTCATTTGTTTTTTCCTTTTCTTTTTCTTTTTTTTTTCCTTGTCAGAGTCACATTTATTATTTGGTATATTTACAAACCCTCTTGTTTGGGTGACATTTTCTTATGAGTTAGGATCGTTGTTTCCCTCTCCAAATATATACATGGACGTATCAAATCTTTCCTTCTGCACTATCTCAAAGTTTTCATCAGGTAAGTAATAACTTTCTTACTCAATTAATTTCTCGTCATTGACATCATCCAGAACATCCACATTTGGAGTAGGATTTCTGGGAACCCTTGGTCTCTGTGGGTCATCAATACTCTCGAACCTAACTCTGTTTTTGGGGGGATGGTTCCTCCTTTTCTCAAGAATTGACATTCTTGGGTTTCGCATGTAATTATCTCCCCTTCTTAGTCTGTTTATCTCAATCTGCATCTATTTGATCATTTTATTCATCTATGCAATTTCAATTCTTTTCTTTGTTTCCTACACCACCATAGGCTCAACCTTTACGTCAAGTATGGTTCCTTTAAAAAATCCTCCTCCCGTAATTTGATTTTGAGCCACTCGCGGTTTTAATTCTTTGTTATTTCTTGAGATGGAATCTCCTTGATTATCAATATTCAATCCTCCCATCTGTCTTTTTACTCTTCCTAGTATAATGTTGGGGTCGACACCCATCTCAATCATAATTTCTTCCATCTCAGTGGCCTTAGTCATTGCCTCCTCTAAAGTATCCATTTGGGGTGTTCTAATGGCATATTTTACATTCTGAGGAATTGCATTCTTATAACAATTGAGAATGACTGGGTCATTTGGTATTTTATCTTGTGGAATTATACTCAAGGTCTTATTGAACCTCAGGTTAAAATCTTGTATCCTTTCGTTCTTCCTCAACCCAATCTGGGTGAATTTTGTGAGGAGGGTATGGTAGGAAATTGGAGGGGAAAACATAGTTAGGAACATAACTTCAAGGTCGTTAAATGAGCGAATGGATATACTAGGAATCATTGTATACCATTCATAATATATGTCTGATAAGGTTTGCATAAACAAACTTACCATGACTTCGTCAGATTCAACTCAGTGAAAGTCACAAACATCAAGAAATAAGTGCAGATGCCTCTTTGCATTGATTGTCCCATCTCCAGAAGATTCCTTTAAGGTTCCCTTCGAGAGAACAGAGATTTCATGTTGTTCACCTATAATATTAAGAGGGGAATCTCTTACCCTCCTTATATTTCCAAACCCTGGTATTCCTTGGTTTCTTGAGGCATCTCTTTCGCCTCCTTGTCTCTCCTCATGATGTTCATCTCATGGTTTTTCATCTCTCGCTTCCATGTCTGAGGAGACTTTGGGGGTGGACTTTTCACTTCTAAGGACATAAATTTTCTTACTTTTACTTCGAGTAATGGGTCCCTTGTATTCATCCAGATTCAATCTTGACCTTGTTCTTATGCTTCTCTAGCTATCCTTTGATTTCTTTGATCTTGTCATTCTTCTCTCCTTTGACTTTGGAGGATTTCTCTTTCTTCTTCTTGGACTAAGATCTTCCATGGCATTTCTAACTCTTCTCAAGTTTGGGTTGTTGTTATTACCAGATTATACAATTTGTGTAAAATGATTCATTAATTAATCAATCCAATTTCTAAATGGGGTTGATTACCCTAGGCTAAAGTCATATATTCTTTCACAACGTTGGGCCAGGTTCCGAATTTTTAGTTCATGTACCCAGTATGGTCACCAAAAATGTTGACTCTTGAATATGTTAGGACTTGAACGAAAGCCTCACAAGGATACAAATACCCCTACGTTTTTACAAAGGTGGTACTCCTTTGTTCGATATTTTTCAGAATGTGGGACTTGTATAGAAGTCTATTGTGGTAATCAAAGGAAAGTAAAAATATATAAAAAATAAAAATGGAAAATGTTTTTTTTTATTTTCTCTTTAAAGAAAGTTACTAAGAGTGGACAAGGAACCACACACATTCATACATTTTAAAGAAAATAATCAAAATTTCTTCACATCCATCATAGTAGGGCTAAAGATTTCTAATCACATAAAAAAAATAAAAAATGATATGCATGCATAAGAGATATTTAACAGAGTAATACATGGGAAGATCAAATAAAGATAACGATAGATCAACCTCAAATACTTTATATTCAGAAAACTGGGTTACAAAGTACAGTCGAGATTGTTCCCAAAATAGCTCTGTTGAAATTTCTAAAAAATATATAGTTCAATACATATCCTCTGAAATTTAAATGTGTTTGTCATAATGATTGGCATTGGGGCTCCCGTGGACCATAAAGAATATATATATAAGAATGAAGTTTGTAGAAAGAATAAAGTGGGCAATGGAGGACATCAAGACTTGGTAAGAAGAAAAAGGAAATTATTAGTCTTCGGTTAAACCTTTATATTTAAAGAGGCGGAGTAACTAGATGAAGAAATTGATATATATAGAAAGATGTGATCAATATGAACTTACCATGATGGTATCTCATCCTTGTCACTTACTCATTGATTTCCTTTTATGGATTTCATCAATGGTTACATGAAATGTCTCAACTACCATTTTCCCTTCGTCGGTAAGTTTGTCGACAACCTTTTTAAACCACTCCTCAATGTAGCTTCTCATTGGTGCCACGTTGATCTGAACCTGGTGGGGTGATTAGTTTTCCAATAATTATTTGATCTTGTCACTCGTCCAAAGGGTCAGTTATAGATCATTTTACTTGAGCGAATTGTAGTTAAAGGTATAGTTGAAGTATTTATAGGCTTGAATCCAAAGGGAATAAAAACCTCTTCAACTTCCTTATGTGTTATATGTAATGCTTGCATTTTATATTCTATGTGTGGAAATTCATGGAAAAACAACATAAGAAAATAATACACATAATAGATATGACACTTCCCTTGATAACAAAGTTCACCCTATGTGGGCTACGTCTTCGGGTCATGCTCCAAAGCTTGACTACTTTACTCTCCTCATCGTATTGATGTCTCTCCTTTACAAGAGGTAATACCAAAGTCCCTTCTCGGTGATGACAACAAGAGATCATAATGTGATCAGGAATGTTTACAAGCTTCACAAGTTCTCATGCTCATGAGGCATCCATGATGCTAATATGGACATCATTCCCAGATATTCAATACAAAAAAAGAGGAAGAATAATAAATGACCCCCATCATAGTGGAGCCATAGAATGACTTATATTTTTTTCTTAGATGCAAGCATAGATGTAGCCCGATACAAAGATCCTAAAACTATGAGATTCGTGACTGCTTCATTGGACACTTATCATCCAAGTGCCACAAATTCTCTGTCACATATAGTTGAATTGTTTATGTGCAAGAAGAGAAGTAAATAAGAAATAAAAGGAATAAGATGGTATTGTTGTCCTATTGCAGCCTCTCCATGCTCCTTTAGACCTGTATCAAGCATACTATGTTGCAACATTTAATGACAAAACAACATAATGAAAAGAATGCTTACATTAGCTTCTTCAGAATTTATCCTATTGATAGGAGTCTCTGTTGTCGAAACAAAACTTTCCATTGGATTTTCATCGTCGAATTACCCAAAAATGACTGTCAAATTGTCTCCATCAGAAACTGTCACCTTCAGGACTTCTCTGGACCTCTGCCTCAATCCACATGCAAAGCTATGCAATTCATACATTGTACTCTCCATTGGAAATCATTCTTGGTATGAATTCATACGGGCTGGGTCCGCATCTCTTTCTGTCCATGGGAAAACTCAACATTTAAGTTTAATTTTGGGAGGACTAACCAATGAAGCCATTTGGCTCAACGATTGGTGGATGTTATGTAAGGCACTTGGTTGGGGGAGGTTCTGGGGTCAAGCCCGCAGACCTCCCATTTTGGGTTTGTAGTTATAAAATCATATATATATGGTTTAAACCTACCTCCAAGTTTGGAGTCGTGCTTATATTTTTTGTATTTGGATTATAACGGAAGTTCAGACACCATTTGGTGAGACCTCTAGCAGATTTGGTGGGCCTTTTTTTATTTTTGAAAATTTGGTTACAGGCCTTCATTAGGAATTTTCCCACTGCCACATGGTAGCCTATGATTGGGCCACGTGGCAGCTAGACATTGGTTGAACCTGATACAGTGAATGCATACATGTCTCTTCCATGTATCGATCGGCTATTGACCCATGTGTCAGCCAACGATAGGACCATGTGGTTTCTCCTGGGTAGTGCCACGTGGTGTCACCTGGGGGTGCCACATGTCACATTTCCACTGGCCCATTTGGCACCCCAGAGTGCCAAATCATCATGCCACATGGCATGCTTTCATTAGGCCACGTCAGCATGATGACATCACTGCCATCGTGCTTACTATGTCGCCTTCCATGTCTTGTACGGATTTCCACATGTTTGTATGGACTACCACGTGGCACTTTCTCATTGGTCCACATGTCGACCTAAAAATGCCAAAATTGAGTGACATTTGGCAGCCTTTGGTGCTTCCACATCATCATGTTCCCGTCATCATGACACATGTCATCCTGTACATGTCCCACGTACATTGTATGGAAATTGATGTCATCTATACTAATGTTGACGTCAGCAGTACGGATGTTGACTCATCCCTATTGATTGGGTTGGGTTGACCAAAACTTTGACTGTGAATAAATTTCGATCTGTAAATCTATTTGACAGACCTCTTATGTCATTGGAAATCTTATGACTCACTCTTCACGATGATGCCAGTTTCACTGAGCTTTGAAGACTTTGAATTTTTTCCCTTTCTCATTTTTTCTAGGCCATTTTGAGCCTCCTAGGACACTTCTAAAACTTCTGAGATGTTCCCTAGATCCTTCCAGATCACACCTCCCAACTTAAATGACTTTTGGTCTGCAAATTTATTTACATTATAAGTTTCATGTCCATTGGAATTACAAAAAAAAACCATACCCAAACTACCAAGGCCTAAAAATATCAACATGCACAAAAGGGAGTGATATCAAACAATTATCACTTTTAAACAATGCCCTTCTATGGGTTCTGAAATGAAGCATGTGATTTACAAATATGGACACTCTCGTCTAACTCAAGGATTTTCCCCATCCCTTTAGTCATTATGTCAAACATGTCCTCTTTACCGAGTTGTCTTTCCCCTTATAGTTGGTTTCCTTCTGGTGGAAGTTTTTCCTGTAGCATTGCTTGATTGGTTGTCTCCCTCAGAGGTGTCTTCCTGGTCTTCTTGTTCCTCTTTGGACTTAGATCTAGATGCAAGGCCCAATATGTGGCCTCATTATTTCCATCTCTGATACAATGGATGCAGTATCCTTTCTCCTTCAGAGGTGTATTTCTCTTGTTCCTCTCTATGTGTGAAGAGTGATCTTTTATCCTCATCTTTTTCCTTGTTTCCATAACCTTCTTGTACAAGGATTTTCTCCCCAACATTGGGACACTGTGTAAATATTAAATCCACAAAAGGTGCATGGTATTTGATGCCACAAGATCTGTTGTATATTATTAACATGCTTATAATCAAATGGAATTTTAGAGTTTCGAGATTTATTATACCTTGGTGAATTGCCTCTAGAATCAAACTAAAACAATAAATGACCTCAGATCCTTCCATGTGATTCTCATGTCTCCCTCAAGATGCCTTGAATCCTCAATCATTAGAATCTATGCTCCAAGCCTGCACTGAATTAATTTCATCTCTTGATGAACTGTTGACTTATGGAGTCTCAGTGACTGTCTTCGGGTCTTCTTCCCGAATGGTTTTGGAGATTTCTCCAACATCCTTTGGGACATAATCGATCCTTGCATATCGAGGCCAAAACACTGCCTCGATGGGATTCAAAATACCTTGGCCATTGGCTCCAAGGCCTCCTCCTTCGTATCCCATTTTTCCCATCAGCTTTAAGTCGATGCAAGAAGCATGTTGTTCAAGGACTTTAAAATAGTTATCAAAATTAATCAAGAAAGGAACTACACATGGTTTATTTATCTCCATCCCAAGCTAGGAATCTTGGTCTACTTCTTGAGGTGTTTCCAATTTTTCCTGGTGAGAAGGATCAGTGGAAGATGCTTCTAGGAATCCTCCTTGGTTTATGGATGACTAGATGTCATCTTCACTTGTTTGAAAAAGTGTGCATGCATTTTCACTATCATACTCTAACCCATAACTAGTGAAGTTTCCATGGTCACAAAATGGTCTTATCACCATCTCATTCATAGAGACTTCCCCTGTCTACACCTCCATGGCTTGCAACTTCTCTTACAACCTTTAGTTCTCCTCCTCTGCAACATGAAACAATGTCTTCAATCCAACATTCTCTGCTTGAAGGATTTGGTTGAACTCTTGAAGCTCATCGAACCACAATTGTTTTGATGATCTCTCCATTCTCATCTTCAACAATCGGTATAAAGCCTTCTCTAATACCACTTGATCTAAACAAGGGGGGGTCATTAGTTTTCCAATAATTATTTGATCATGTCACTCCTCCAAAGGGTCAGTTATATATCATTTTACTTGAGGGAATTGCAGTTAAAGGTATATTTGAAGTCTTTATAGGCTTGAGTACAAAGAAAATAAAAACCTTTTCATCTTCCTTATGTGTTATATTCCATGCTTGCATTTTATATTCTATGTGTGGAAATTCATCGAAAAGCGACATAAGAACATAATAAACATAATAGATATGACACTCTCCTTGATAACATAGTTCACTCGATGTGCTACATCTCTGGGTCATGCTCCAAATCTTGATCGCTTTATTCTCCTCGCTGTAATGATGTCTCTCCTTTACAAGTGGTAAGGCCAAATTCCCTTCTCGGTGATGGAAACAAGATATCAAAATGTGATTAGGAATGTTTACAAGATTCACACATTCTCATGCTCATGAGGCATCCATGATGCTGATATGAACATCATTCCCACATATTCAATATGGAAAAAGATGAAGAATAATAAATGAACCCCATCATCACGGAGCCATAGAATGACTTAGATCTGTTGCTCATATCCAATCATAGATGCATCCTGATACAAATATCCTGAAACTACAAGATTCTTGATTGCTTCATTGGCCACTTATCATCCAAGTGCCACAAATTCTTTGTCATATATATTTGAACTCTTTATGTACAAGAAGAGAAGAAATAGAAGGAATAGGTTGGTCTTGTTGTCCTGTTGCAGCCTCTTCATGCTCCTTCAGACCTGTATCAAGCATACTATGCTGCAACATTTTATAAAAAAACAACATAATGAAAAGTATGCTTACATTGGCTTCTTCATAATTTAGCTTGTTGATCAGAGTATTTGTTGTCGAAACAGACCTTTCCATTGGATTTGCGTCATCCAATTACCCAAAAATGACTTCCAAATCGTCTCCATTGGACATTGTCACCTTCACTCTTTCTTTGGACCTCTGCCTTGATCCACGTGGAAAGCTCTGCAATTAATACACTATACTGTGTATTGGAATTCATGCCTAGTATGGATTCATATAGACTGGGCGTCCATCTCTCTCTGTTCATGGGAAAACTCATCATTTAAGTTTAATGTTGGGCAGACTAACCAACGGAGCTATTTGGCTCAACAATTGGCGGATGCTATGTAAGGGTCTTGGTTGGGGGAGGTCTCGGGGTCGAGCCCACAGGCCTCCCCTTTTGGGCTTCTAGTTATAACACCATATATATATGGTTTAAACCTATCGCCAATTTTGAAGTCTTGTTTAGATTTTTCGAAGTTGGATTATAACAGAAGGTCGGCCACCAAATTTGGTGGGCCTTCTTTTTATTTTTTAAAATTTGATTACGGGCCTTCATTGGGAATTTTCCCACTGCCATGTGGCATCCAACCATTGGTTGAACCTAGTATAGTCACCACCTACGTGTCTCTACCACGTTTCGTTCGACTATTGGCCCATGTGTCGGCATGCAATAGGACCACATGGCTGCTCTTGGGTGGTTCCATGTGGTGTCACCTGGGGGTGCCATGTGTCACATTTCCACTATCCCATTTGGTGACCCAAAGTTCCAAATCATCATGCCACATGGCACATTTTCATTGGGCCACGTCAACATGCTGACATCACTGCCACTGTGCTTACCAAGTCACCTTCCACGTCTTGTGTGGATTTTCCATGTGTCTATATGCATTACCACATGGATGTATGGACTACCATGTGGTTGTATAGACTGCGACATGGCAGTTTCTCATTGTCCACATGTTGACCTGAAAATGCCAAAATTGAGTGACATGTGGCAGCCTCTAGTGCCACTATGTCATCATGTTGATGTCATCATGACATGTGTCACCCTCTGCGTGTGCCACATACACTGTATGAATGTTGATGTCATCCGTACTAATGTTGACGTCAACAGTATGGATGTTGACTCATCCCTGTTGACCGGGCTAGGTTAACCAAAACTTTAACTGTGAATATCTTTCGATTCGTAACTCTATTTGAAAAACCACGTACGTCATTGAAAATATTACAACGCTCTCTTCGAGATGATGTCAGTTTCAATGAGATTTGAATACTATGAAATTTTGTCCTTTCTCATTTTTAGAGGCCATTCTGAGCCTCCTGGGACACTTTTGAAACTTCTAATATGTTCCCTAGATCCTTCTGGATCACACGTTGATTTCATGTTGGATTTTTATATTGAAGAACTCGCCTTCCAGGTCCCTTATATCAATATAAATATTTCACAAATCTTATTTAATATCTTGATTCTTCATTGAATAGTCGACTAGCCAATTTTCCATGTCATCTTCACTATACTCAAGAATGCCATAGATTTTTTCAAATGATAACCCTTTAAATATTTCAAATTGTTCGTCAAAGGATTTCTTGGTTAGGAACAATGAGTTGAGAATCAATTTGGGGTCTTGGACCTCATTGATGCTCCCAACTAGGTCTATCTCAGTGAGCCTTTTGAATAATTCTTCTCTCCTATTTATGGCTTGGTTGCATTCTTGGACAATAATATTCAAGTTCTTAACCTTTTCCTTCCAACATGCGTTCAGTTGTTTTATCCGGTTCGAAGAATGGATATCCTCCTCTCTTATTCTCAAATCTCTCATATTGGTAACTTTAAAACTGAAGGGTACGACCGTTTCGAGGTAAAAACCTTCTTCGTTTTTCAAATCTACCTGTAAATATTCACGGAAGGCATGTTCCTTTGTTCCATAAGAGACCATGCTCTTTGACATCTCCCAAGCCTCTCTAATTAATTCCATTATTTTCTTAATGTTCTTCTCCACATAGCCCCTAGCTGATGTGAGAAGGCTTGTCGATCCTTTCAATTTTTTTGTAGGTTTGGTAGGTCCGATCATTGCTAAAGGACTAGCAAGTACTAGAAGAGGCATTAAAGCTTCCTCCAATTCTTTGATTCTTTCCTTTAACCTGACATTATTTTCTTCAAGGCCTCCAATATAATTATCTATAGCATCTCTAGTTGCTGAGTGAATTTGGGAAATTTGGGAAGGCCGCATGTTCCATAGGTTGATATCTGAACGAGATTTCCCCTTTTTTTTCTTTACATCTCTTTTCTCATTAATTAAATTTTTGGACTCACTGTAAAAAACAATGCTCTGAAATACAAAAGACTTTTCCTCATCAAAGGTCTCACTCTAAATTATTTCCATTAGAGGATTATGGTGAGTTGTGTTCTCTAGTTGATCATTGTTGGGGAGCACCTTTTCAATGCCAATCTCAAGCTCCATATCCTCGAGGGAGAGTTCGTGGATGTCGCTTTCGCCTCGAGGTCCCTCCTCTTCTTGCACAACATTGTTTCTTTTATTCCTCAAGGGAAGCTTGGGGGACATTTCACTTTTTCCCGAAGGAGAGTTCTTATCTCCTCCTCCTCTTGAAGAACTATGTGTTACTTTCTAAATTTGGTGGGTCGTTGGAGCACTACTCCGAGATGTTGTACTCTTTGGAGTGACAGCTGGGGATTAAGAACTCTTCTCACCCGAACCTTTTCCTTTATGTTTCTATGACTAATTGGTGTTGAGTATCATTTCTAGGTCACCAATGTCATGAGCAGAAGTGCCTGAGACCTTATCTCCATCTTCATTTAGAATACTATTAATGAAAGAATTGTTGAAACCAACTGCTAGTAGATGTTCTACAAAAATTCCTCTAGGGTCGAACCCTTTTACCCTTTCATCATATATTAGATTCATCCTATGGAAATGGCCTGAAAATTCATCAATCTTGTTCATATTTCTGAATATGAAGTCCCCAACTTTCCAAGGAAGGGGTATGAATTGTTTTTTTCTCTTTTCATGGAAAAAATGCAACCAGTAGTTGTACTTCCTTGTTATTTCAATAACAAACATTTTGTTAGATATGTGGCATGGAAGGAAGGAAGGATTTTACTTGGAGCCGAAAATCCTTATAACATTATAAGTCTCCATGTGTTCCAGTGTCCCCTTCCTATCCTGGAACTTACTCGCCTGGTTAGAAATATGAGGAGTTTCCTTTCCAAACAACAAGCCCTTAAAAACTGAGACAAAATCATTAAAAACTTCATAAAATTTCTGGGAGACTTTGTGCCTCCATAATGTTTGATACCATAAGGTTACTGGGTTGAATTCACAGTTTACCTCCTTACATACAGATAATCTCGAAAACTGACAACAATTTGCTATCACGAAAACTAACTAAGATGAGATAAAGAATTTATTCTCCTTCTTGTATTGAGACAACTGGGAAGATATTTTAATGGAAATCAACTTGCCACAATCGAAGATGACCTGTTCTTTGACCGTAAAATATAGAATGTAAAGAATCATGCGGGAAATGTTGGTTGAAGTTTTGTGTCCTTTTATCCTCGTGAAAATCGAAGCAATTTCCTAGAAGGAATTTTTGAATGAGATAACCTACAATCTCGTGATGTCCTTAGGGAATAATGTCATGTTCTCCAAGAATTTAGGTAAGAGGTCTAATCAATCATTGTGCTTCTTTAAGAATTATCTATAATATTCACCCTTGAAGGTAAGCATTGGCTCGAGAAGTCTCAACATATTATGAAATACCTGAGGCGACAAAGAGACATGGGAATGATCTCGCAACTAAATGATCAATTGGCTTGGAATATATCTCTCGGCACACCAGGTGATGAAATCCTTACAGTAAAAGAATTCTGGGACACAACCTACGTTTGCAATTCCAAATGTCCAAATTACTTCCTTCTGGGTAGAAGGGGATGAGTAGTAGGAATATGCTCTCGACCATTGAAAAGTATGGTCCTCATGCCTGAAAATATTCAATGTATATCCACAGAACTGTTGTTGAGTTGCTTCCATAAGTTGACGAGAACATTCCTTTTCTCCAAATAATGTTTAAATGAATGCTTAAGAGGGATAATATAATCCTTCGTAAATCCCAGTTTAATGTGTTTTAATAGGAGATCTCCTCGAGCCCTTTGCTTATTAATGACAATCTTTACGAACATGCATGATGAGTTGTTATCATTCAAATCATATTAAATTAACATTGGTAATACCACGAGGGTGGTGGGGGACAGATGGGAGCGAAATAGGATGTGATACTTTTTTTAACCCGGGACCCCACAAATCCACGATGAAAGAAGGTGAAAATTTGGCTAAGTATAGAATAGCACGACGGTCTGACGGACTCATCATAGGAGGAATGAGACTTGGAAGTTCGAGGAGTCTAGGGGTCAAAATGTAGATCATGAAACTTTTGGATGAAAAATGTGTATCATGCAACATGAGGTATGAGATTTTGACCCCACCAGCCCGGGAACGCACAATCATAAAATCGACTAAGTATGGGACAACATGGCAGTTGGTCAAACTCATGATGTGAGGTTATGGATGGAGGTGAGGATCCATAGGTCCTCCAAATCAGGAACCCATTGTTTTGAAAAAATGACTAAGTATAGAACTAGAGAGGGAATGTAGAAGGGAAAAAATAAAAGGGAAAAATAGGTAAGTATAGAAGAGGGAAAAGAAAGGGAGAAAATAATTTGGGAAAATATAAAAGGGGAGGGAAATTTTGAAAGCGAGAAATGACCTCAACACATACCACAAGAAGTTGGTATATGAAAATGGACAACCTATTTATGTTGTCAATAGTAACATGCCATCTTTCAAATGCAATCTTGGGTCAACGACGGTAATAATTAATGTTGGGTATAATGTGATTTGAACAAACTAACTGCATTTTGCTTACTAATATCATTGATGTAATAATGTTCAATATTTTTGTAATTAGGATTATGATGATGAGAGACCTACCTATAATCTTCCATTGCACACCACTACAATGTCAAATCGATAGAAGGTTACAATACGAGCACAACTCAGAGAGGAAGAATACCAATAATGGTTGAATCAACCACCTATTCAATTCCCACTATGTCCAGATTCACCAATTGTGAATGACTAAAACAATAGTATTTCTTCACAAGTTGGAAATGGATTCAATGAAATATAGGTTGGTATGGATTATTATGTATGGGATACAACTTCCATGGAGACAATGTTGTTAGTTGCATTCCATAACAATGAGTGAGGGGATGATGCTCATATCACAGATACCTTATTCAAAAGTATAAAATTTGCTTCCACCACCCCTCTCTTTGGACCTAACTGATCAAATTCTACCCAACTAAGGACAAAAATGTTAATGTACAACTTGAAATAAAAATTTGGCACGTAAAACGCATGTTTCTCAACAATTTTGAGGTCAGTGGTCATCAGTAAGTCCCTTATAATTTGAGAAATATTGTCACACAATCAAAATTAAAAATGATCTATTTTATGAATTGTAAATGACATTATGAATGAATACAACAAGAACATGTTTCTCAACAATATTGAGGTAACTCACCATCATTAAGTTCCTTATAATTCAATAAATCTTGTCACACAATCAAAATTAAAAACGATCGATTTGATGAACTGTAAATGACATTGTACATTTCTATTTCCCACTAATTGGAGGCTATTCAAATATAAGGTTCTTATGATTGATAATGTCTTTCCCAGTAGCTTCGAAGAGGTAAAGCATATGTTGAAAATATTGGGTGTTGAGTACATATCATATCATGCATGTATGAATGATTTTATTCTATATAGATGAGAATATGTAAACAAAGAGATTTGTCTGAAATGTTGGCATGATAGATATCATAAATCAAATAAAAGGGTAAATATTATGGTCCTCCTCACAAGATATTGAGGCACATGCCTATAATCCCAAGGATTCAAAGGCTCTTTCATTACAAAGAATTATCTATGTTGTAGGGATGGAATGCCTCGCACAAAAGTGAGTCAGGAGTTATGTGAATCCCGACATATTCAACATCCATGAAGCATATAGAGGATACATGGCCCAAAAAAGTCAAGGATTAAGTATGAAGTCTACGACTCAGCATATCCATGGATGAATTCAACCCATATTCCCTCCAAAACACAAACTATTATGTTTGTCCTGTAGTATTGATCAATAAAAATACCCCCCTATGGTTGTTAATGAAGAATGAACATCTTATGTTGGCTCTTATAGTCCCTGGTAGAAGACAAGTGAAGAATATGGATTTCTACCTATAACCATTGGTAGATGAATTGAATGAATTATGGTAAGGGATACATGTATACGATGTATCAAGACCCATCACAACACACAAGACTTTTACATTGTATGGCATATTTTCTTACACCACACATGATTATCCAGGCTTAGGAGTTTACTCTAATTAATTACATGTTTATTTATTTGTTTATATATGTAACAATATTTTTTGGCATATTTAATTTGTTGAGATTATTCTGATCTTTGACGCTAACATGCTCTGTATACATTAATAATTTCACAGGTCTTGTAACAAAAGGTTTTCATGGATGTAAATGTTGTGGACTTTTTTTGAAGGCTAAGTGATCCAACCACCTACTAAATCTAGTGTACGACTAATCCAGGGTATTCCTCCCATAACAACACCCTTATAGAAGAGAAACATCCACTTTCAATGGTAAACTAGAGAGAACCCAAAGGCCTGCAATAATGACACCAACAAAATGGCTCAAAGCATATGAGAGAGAGAATGAGAAGGAGATTAAATAAATGTTCTATCCAAATGGGGACCTTATGTTCAATGATCCATAATTCTTCGACACCTATGTTGAGAAATTTCCCATTGGGATGAAAAGGAAATATGTCTTTTATGAGCTCCCATATTGGGAGCTTCTTAAGATTTCCCACTTACTAGATCCCATGCATATATTTAAAAATGTTTCATCTTCTTTATGGAGGCACATATCATCAAAATAAAGTGACACATTGATTGTTAGGAGATATCTTATTTCTTTAAAAAGTAAAAAGAAACATTGGTCAAGAAAAGAAAGTAGAGTAGAGGTTGTTCCCTCTTGGTCTTTCAATCAAGGTGATGTATCATGGATATTGAAGAAATGTTAAATTTTTAATTAAATAAAGTACCTAGGCAAGTGTTTCTCATCCCTAGGCACCTAAGGGGTGAGAAAGTGCCTAATGTGGGCCCTAGTCATTTAATTTGTGAGATGCAAATTAAAAGGTGACTTTATCACTTTAGTGAGGGTGAGTGAAGAGACACCAAATCTCAACCACTCATCTAATCCAATATCAATTGTTGGATTAAGAGACCCCTCACCTACCTCATGAGGTCGATTAGGGTAGGAGGGTGCACCCTAGCTAGCATTGTTGTTAATTCATCTTTTGGAGAGAAAGAGAGATCAAGAGAGAGGTCGAGCTTGAGAAGAGGTAGCATTTGTGAGAGCTAGACACGCATCCCAAGGAAACTAGCAGGCATGGATTTCGAGGTAGTAGACAATAATAAAGAATAGTCCATACAGTATGGATTTGAGGGGCCATACAACATTTATTGTGCACAAATTTTTAGGAGAACAAAAACATGATTTTCTGGGAGTATTGGCATGCATCCCAAGGTGATCGTACAATTATTCCAGGCATAGAAATCGAGGAGGGTGTTGGGCATGTTTTCTGAGTGAGAAAAGTTTGTACAGTCCTTATGGACCTGTAGAGAAATCGAGGGTTGTACTGTTATAAAACCTGGGCACGTTTTTCAAGGTGTTGGGCATGGTTTTCAAGGCATTTGCATAGTTGGGTTTTCCGTACAGTTGTAGCAGAGATTTGGCATGCAAAATGAGGACAGATTGTACAACATTTAATGATCTGACAGTCATACAATGGTATGGATTTCTGGTTTAGAAATCGAGAAGCAAGTTATAGGAATGTCCAGATAAGTTTTTGTAATTTATGAAGATGAATATGCTCTAAAAGAAATTTCTCAGAAGCTCATAAATAATAAAAATCCCTCTCTCACTGGTTTTCCCCTTGTGGGTTTTTCCAGGGTCGATGTTAGATCGAAAATATTTGTGTCTATAATTTTCTGAGTTTTATGTGCTACTGATATTTTATTTATGTGTTGTAAAGGATGTTCAGAATCCTCATGTTTCAGTTCTAAAATTAATTTCCTGCAAAGTTTTATTTACTAATATAAAATTGGGTTTGGGCATTAAACATTGGCTGAAAAATCAGCGAGACCAAAACTGGGTTGGGATCTGAAAAATTTACATGGTATCAGAGCTGAGTTGAAAGGAAGTAGAAATTTGAGCAGTCAGAAAGTTGGGACAATTGTCACTTCACAAGGCATATTTTTGAATTTATTATTTTCAGCAGAAATGAGTCAATGGCTACAAGTTTGAGAGTTGAGGATAGACTTGATGGGGAAACAAATTTTGGTTCTTGGAAGGAGAGAATGATCTCGCTTTTGCAAGAAAATGAGTTGCGGGACATTGTGGAAAATACCACTACTCATCTTGTTGTGGTACCTACTGATGCTACTCTTCTTGCAGCCTACACTTAGAAGAGTATCAAGGCTAAGAGATTTGTTCTTGATGCCATCAAGGATCATTTGATTCCTCACTTGATGGGGAAGACACATGCCTATGAGATGTGGGAGTCTTTGACTAAATTGTACCAGAGTACAAATGAGAACCGAAAAATGGTTTTGAGGGAAAAACTACAGAGCATAAAAATGGCCAAGGATGAAAATGTGGCCACAAGCCTTACTAGATTGACATAGGTGAGGGATAATATTGGAGCTGTGGGGGAAGCCATAGTTGACAGTGATCTTGTGAGAACAACATTGAATGGATTTTCCAAACAATGGGTTGTTTTTGTGGAGGGCATTGTTGCTAGGGAGAAGCTTCCCAGTTGGGAACGTATTTGGGATGAATTTGTTCAGGAGGAGACCCGGAGAGTTTATGTACATGGCAATTCATCTACAGGTCATGAGGAGGAGAATGTGGCTCTTGCTACCAATAACAAGAAGAAGTTCAAAAATGGTCCAAAGGGAGGACACAATCCCAAGGGTGAAGGGAAGAAAGACATGAGAAAATTCAAGTGATTTGCATGCCATAAGTTTGGGCACTATGAAGGTCAGTGTCCGAACAAGAAGAAGAAACAAACAACAACTTTAGTAGAGGTGGAATATTTTTCCACCAAGTTTGACATGGAATTTTCCTTGATTGTGTGTCTATCCTTGAGGACCACTACTTCAGATACTTGGTATATTGATAGTGGTGCCTCTCACCATATGACAATGGTTCATGAGCACTTGACAAATCTTACACAGTGTGGAGATGTAGAGGTAGTGCTTAGAGATCATCGGGAGGTCAAGGTGGCAGGTTGTGGGACTGTATCATTTCAGAGGGAGTCTTTGCCTCCCATGACTTTGACAGAGGTTCTATATGTTCCGAGCTTGAAGAAGAACTTAGTGTCAGTTTCTACTATTGAGGATAAGGGTTATGAGGTCTTGTTCCATGATGGGTAGGTGCTTCTTTTCCCAAGAGGGTATAGCATCACTTCAGCCAAAGTGATCGGTACTAGACATGAGAGGTTGTACAAGTTTTTGTTCCAACCAGTGAGAGCATTGATTCATTCTACTAGTAGCAATAGTGACCTATGTGAGCTATGGAACAGGAGGATGGAACATTTGCACCATGGGGCTTTGAGAGTTTTGAGGGAGATGGTGACATGAGTTCCATATTTCAATTCAGAGAACCATGAGTTGTGCAAGGGGTGTGCTTTGGGAAAGTACACCAAGACTACTTTTCCGAGTAGTGACAGTAGAGCATCAGGGATACTTGATCTTATACATTTAGATGTATGTGGTCTGATGTCTTCGACATCGTTGACTGGTTCCCTATACTATGTTTTATTCATTGATGACTTCTCTTGGAAGTCCTGGTTTTTCTTCATGAAGACCAATGGATAGGTCTTCATTCGGTTCTAAGAGTTCAAAGATCTTGTGGAGAACCATACAGGGAAGAAAAGAAGAGTCCTGAGATCAGACAATGGGGTGGAGTATACCTCCAAGGAGTTCATGAACTTCTTTGCAGGAGAGGGCATCAAAAGGGAGTTAAATATTCCTTACAACTCGTGGTAGACTGGGGTTGCAGAGAGGAAGAACAGGGCCATTGTTGGGGCTGCGAGAGCCATATTACATGATCAGTGGCTGCCACTATTTCTATGGGCTGAGGCATGCTACACTGCAGTTTATCTACAGAATAGGAGTCCCCACAAGGATGTGGGGAGCATGACTCCTGAGGAGGCTTTCTCTAGGAAGAAGCCTGAGGTGGGGAACCTTCGTATTTTTGGGTGCATCACATTTTCATATGTCCCTTTTGAGAAGAGGACAAAGCTAGAACCCATGGAAAAGACATGGATATTTGTTGGGTACAATGAGACTTCAAAGGCTTTCTGTATATACCTTCCTTCCTTGAGGAAGAGTGTCTTGAGGAGGGATGTCATATTTGAGGAAGACAGAACCTTTAGTAAGTCTAGAGGGACAGAGAAGGGTGAGCAGTCTTCACTAGAGATTCAGGCGAGTCTGCAATAAACTACAGTGACATAGAGTTTAGGGCCACCAATTTTGGGGATTAATGTCCAAAGTGTCCTCAGACACACAATTTTATTAATAGGAAAAGAAATTACATAAGAAACATTGCAAGAGTTTACATCCCAACAACTCAATACTCTTGCAATGAGCTATATATAAGCTAAAAGTCCTAACAAACTCAAGATATGGAGCACTTATTAAATAAACAAGTGTCCATTTACAATAAATTCTATCTTAACAATATTAAAACAAATCTCCTAATTTAGAGCCTAAGATACGACACCTCTCTAGAGTCATATCTTTTACAACAATAATGTATCTCTAAAAATCTACATTTATTTATCAAATATTCTAGATTATTAATTTAATATTCTAAATTAATAATCTTTTTATTCTAACTTTATAAACTATGATAACTGTATTTTGGATTATCTAACATCCCCCCCTATGATCCAAAAATACATTACAACAGATACCAAGTTCATCCCTGAACTTAGTAAATTTTATTCTACCAAGAGGTTTCGTGAAAATGTCAGAGATCTGATCTTCTGAAGG
>JZKD02S2189914.1:267679-278571 GCA_000966675.3 Picea glauca | reverse complement strand
AAAAGTCTACATTTATTTATCAAATATTCTAGATTATTAATTTAATATTCTAAATTAATAATCTTTTTATTCTAACTTTATAAACTATGATAATTTTATTTTGGATTATCTAACAGGGATGACAGGTTCATAGGTTATAGGGCCATAGGTTTCAGGTTTAGAGGCTACTGGTCCATAGGTTACAGGATCAAGTACTTCAGAGTCTACTTTAGGATCATTGTCTTCTGGAGATGGGGTTGAGCAGGGAGAGTCTCCTCCACATGACACTACTTCAGAGAGGAGGAAGCCCAAGTGGCTTCAAGACACTTTAAGGGAGGCACAGGGTTCAGTGGGGAATCCCAGACATGCAGTGAGGGAAAGTAAGCCTCCCGAGAGGTTTTGGATCTACATCGGGATGGCGAGCAATATTTGGAAGTCCAAGCCTTCCACTTTTGAGGAGGCCACTGGTAGACAGGTATGGAGAGATTCCATGATGGAAGAGTACAATTCCATCATGAAGAATGATGTCTAGGAAGTTGTTCCTAGACTTGAGGGGAAGTCAGTGGTGACTTCCAGGTGGCTCTATAAACTAAAGCATGCTATAGATGGAAGCATTGAGAAGTACAAAGATTTCTTTATGGCTCAGGGGTTTTCACAGGTTGAGGGAGTCGACTATGATGAGACCTTTTCACTAGTTTCTAGATACACATCGATCAGGGCAGTGATATCCATTGCAACAGAGATGGGCTGGAAGATCCACCAGATGGATGTGAAGACCACATTTCTGAATGTTCTTATTGAGGAGAAGGTGTATATTGAGAAACCATTGGGCTTTGGGGTGCATGTGAGAGAGTCTCATGTGTGTAGACTAAAGAAGGCATTGTATGGGCTGAAACAAGCTCCTGGAGATTGGTATTAGAGGACAGATGCCTATTTGCAGTAGTTGGGTTTTGAGAAGAATGAGGCGGATCCCAACCTATACTTCATTGTGGTTGGAGAGGATCCTCTCATTATTCTTCTATATGTGGATGATATTTTCATTACAGGGGTAGAGAGACTCATCAGTAGCTGCAAGGAGAGCCTTTCTTCAGAGTTCGAGATGAATGACATTGTACTGATGCATTACTTTTTGGGATTGGAGGTTTGGTAGGATCCTGGACACATTTTCCTGGGACAGGGGAAGTATGTGTGTGACATTTTGAGCATATTTCAGATGGGGCATAGGAGGCCCATGACCACTCCCATGATTACCAACTAGAAGAAGCTTCATGCTTCTGAGTCATAGTTGGTGGATTCCACTTTGTATCGTCAGTTGATCAGTTCATTGATGTATTTGGTCAATACTAGGCCAAATATTTGTTTTGTTGTCAACACTCTCTGTCAGTTCATGGTGGAACCTAGGAGAGTGCACTGGGTGGCAGCAAAACATGTGCTCATGTATCTTTGTGGTACGATAGATTTTGGTATGGACTATTAGAGAGGAGATGGAGTTCGTTTGGTTGGCTATAAAGACTCAGATTGGGCAATATGTGTCATTGACAGGAAAACAACTTTAGGGTGTTGTTTTGGATTGGGATCAATAGTTGTGTCTTGGTTCAGTGGGAAAAAAAACTCGGTGGCTTTGAGTTCTGCAGAGGCTGAGTATATGGAAGCTATTCATGCCAGTTGTGAGGCCCTTTGGATTTTCAAGATGTTGGTTGGATTGTTCGGTGTGTAGTTGAGGCCTACTGTGATTTACTGTGATAATCAGAGTTGCATTAAACTCTCAGAGAATCCAGTTTTTCATGACCGGTCTAAGCATATCGAGATTCGTTATCACTTCATCCATGACTATGTTCATAGAGGAGTTGTGGAGCTATAATACATATCTACAGAGGAGTAGGTTGTAGACATACTCACCAAGGCATTGGGCAGAGGAAAGTTTGTATTTTTCAAGGACAAGCTTGGAGTGGTGAGTAACATTTTCCTCGGTCAGAGGGAGTGTTAAATTTTTAATTAAATAAAGTACCTAGGTAAGTGTTTCTCATCCCTAGGTGCCTAAGGGGTGAGAAAGTGCCTAATGTAGGCCCTATTCATTTAATTTGTGACATGCAAATTAAAAGGTGAATTTATGACTTTAGTGAGGGTGAGTGAAGAGACACCAAATCTCAGCCACTCATCTAATCCAATCTCAACTGTTGGATTACGTGACCCCTCACCTACCTCATGAGGTCGATTAGGGTAGGAGAGCGCACCCTAGCTAGCGTTGTTGTTCATTCATCTTTTGGAGAGCAATGAAGAGCAAGAGAGAGGTCGATCTTGAGAAGAGGCAGAATTTGTGAGAGCTGGACATGCATCCCATGGCAACTAGCAGGCATGGATTTTGAGGCAGTAGAAAGCAATAAAGAATAGTCTATACAGTATGGATATGAGGGGTTGTACAACATTTATTATGCATAGTTTTCAAGGAGAACAACAAAATGATTTTCTGGGAGTATTGGCATGCATCCTAAGGTGGTCGTACAACTATTGCAGGCATAGAAATCGAGGAGGGTGTTGGGCACATTTTTTTGAGTGAGAAAAGTTTGTACGGATCTACACAGAAATTGAGGGCCATACTATTATAAAATCTGGGCACATTTTTCAAGGTGTTGGGCATGGTTTTCAAGGCATTTTCACAACTGGGTTTTCCATACAATTGCAGTAGAGATTTGGCACGCAAAATGAGGACAGTCTGTACAACATTTAATGCTGTGAAAGTCGTACAGTGGTATGGATTTCTGGTTCAGAAATCAAGAAGCAAGCTACAGGAATGTCCAGATAAGTTTTTGTAATTTCTGAGGATGAATATGCTGTAAAATAAATTTATCAGAAGCTCATAAATAATAAAAATCCCTCCCTCACTGGTTTTCCCCTTGTGGGTTTTTCCAAGGTCGATGTTAGACCAAAAATATCTATCTATAATTTTCTGAGTTTTATGTGTTGCTGATATTTTATTTTTGCATTATAAACAATGTTCAAAATCCTCATGTTTCAGTTCTAAAATTAATTTTATGCTAAGTTTTATTTGTTGATATAAAACTGGGTTTGGGCATTACACATTGGCTGAAAAATCAGTGAGACTGAAACTGGGTTGGGATCTGAAAAATTTACAAGAAATATTATCCTTCTTTGGAAAAGGAGGTTATATTGGGTGTGAAAGTGTCTTCTTTATATGGGTGTTCACTATGATGCAACGCCACTATGAAATACCATTTGTTGTGTTTAAAATCACATGACTGTTTGAACCTTCTAAGAGTACGTATGTCAAAAACATTATTTTAGTATTTGTGTTATAAATTCATGCCATGGGATAAAACACAATTAATTTTGTATGTGTTTACTTTTTAGTGTCATTATCCTCTGCTTGTGCATGGGTGTGTGAACCATGACCTCCCCCAGGACCTACGATGTGCCATATCTAAATTATTTTCATTTGTACACTAGATCACATCAAAGGAGATTCATATGGCTATCATTCCACGGTGGCATCAAGAGATAGTTGAGATTGTTTCTATGTTTGAGAAGGAAATACCAACACGTTTCATGGAATTGTAGGTTCATATTCTAATTCACCTAATAGATGAGGTTGAATTATTCAGAGTGGTCTCTTGTCATTGGATATTCTACTTAGAGAGGTACATGAAGAAATTGAAAGGATTTGTTAGACAAAGGGAAAAATCAGAGGGGTCTATGGAATACGGGTACATATCATATGTGTCTTTCTATTATACTAGTGAGTACATCAAACATATCGACAACACACCACGTGCGGTGATTTGGGATGATGAAAGGGATGAAGACAAAAGAGAAGGGGAGATTCTTCAAATGAATGGACAAAGGAACTTGATAAAGAGTAAGTGACTTATCGTTTGTCAAATTTCTCCACAGTAACTATTCACACTGAAATTCATAATGTGTATTTTGATATGATATGTACTATAAGTCATTTTGATTTCACGAATATATATATATATATATATATATATATATATATATATATATATACCATCATAATCAGAAATTGATGCCATCAAGAAATTCATTCTTTACAATTCAAAGGCAACACAACCATGGGTTGCATTGTACGAACAGAAGAGGGGGAAATGGGAAGTGACATAAAATAATTTAGATGGTTGAATGGTAGAATCATGTCTTATCTTGATCATTTAAAAGAAAATATGCCAATGATATGCCCCAACAGTTGGGTTGTTGACCAAGTCATAGAGAAATAAGGTGCATTTGGTCGTTACCCACATGTTGAAGAGGATGCACTAAACATAGGGATTGGATGTAGCAACTTGGTAATAATATACATGTGTACAATTTGAACTTCATAATGCACTTTTTAATTGTAACATCTATATTTTATATTTTATTGGTTGGCTTATTAGACACATAACACTGTCATTTTTTCACTTTTTTACATTTGTTCCCATCTATGTGGGCATATGGACATCATTTTCGCACAGAGGATGTCAATGATGGATTCATGACACATGATTGTGGAGTGGAATTCAAGTTTGACCAATCTATTCGTGCTAGCCACCATGATCAAAACCTAATACAAGAGATGTTAAGTTATGTTGGAAAGATACAAGAGATCATTGAAGTGGACTTCTCTTCTTTCCAATGTGTTATTTTTAGGTGCAAGTGGTGGGACTGATTGAAATAATGTAAAGCAACATCGTGATAGTGGGATGATATGTATCAACTCTAGAAAGATGTGGGTTGAAGCTAAGGAGCATTATGTTTTCCCAAAACACTGCATCCAAGTGTTTTTATACCTAGATGTGTTGGATAGGTATTGGTGGTTCGCATTAATACATGACCATATATCAAAACATATTGTATGTTTGAGTGCAACAGTGTTATCATGCCAAGTGAGGAAGATAATGAGGAATCACTTGTATAAAGCACTTTTGTTAGTGATATGACTTTGATCCTTATATCTCTTAGGGACATAATTTTAATATTTGCATTGTAATTCCTTACTTGAGCATTTGAGTTGTGAATATTTTAAACCATGCATGGGTTAATTATTCTCTCTCTCTCTCTCTCTCTCTCTCTCTCTCTCTCTCTCTCTCTCTCTCTAAAAGATCCGTAGAATTGTCTTTCATCTAATTTATACAAAAAAGCATCCATTCCTTCTTTACTATCCAGAAAAGTCATCCAACTAACAATAATGGGATACATCATTTATTTTGGAAATTTTACAAACTAGAAAATGTAAAGGTTCCAGATGTTTATAGTAGTGTTTTCATGGAATTCTTCATAATATAGCCAATCTGGAATGTCTTTAAGTGCCAATTTTGAAAGTCTATTCGGAAATTGGTTGAATTGTCTATGAATATGCATGAATTGGATGAAATCAAATCCATCCTTTAACCTTCTAATCTTGTCTTTCCAACTGTTGGGATAAAAAAGATTTAAATTGGATTTGGAGTTTATCCAATCTATAGTAGCCTTGGGATCACCTGCAACCATAATCTTTTTTATATTAAAGTAAGAGGTGAGAAGTAGTAGCCCCCAAAGGCCTAAGAGCTCTTCTTTCATGTTATTTCCAGTGCCTCCATCAAAATGTGCCCTGACTGTATGTTTCGAGGAAAATTTTAAAAATGTTCCAATACCACAGTTGTCCCCTACAAATGCACCATAAAAAAAACCAATTGGATTATCACCAAAATAGATTGGATTTAAGATGTAACTCAATCTGATTTTATTCTCTTTGATTGTGTAGTCTTTAAAAGAAAAATAGTTTTTATGACTATCATTTGATCCATTCTATTCCAATTTTCAAAAATAATTTTGTTTCGGAATTTCCAAATGCCCCAACAGACTAAAAAAGGGAGATGTCTAAGTTCTAGATATTGTAAGAACCAATTTTTCAGGTTCTCCTATGAAAATGTTGAATTCTAGATATTATCAAATTTCAAGAATTTTGTTAATTCAATCCATATTTTTTGTGTAATGGAACATTCCACAAAAAGATGAGTAGTTGTTTCTTCATTCTTTAAACAAAGATTGCAGGCCATGTGTACAATTCCTCCTCTTTTTTGATAATTCACTCTTGTCAGAATGCATTCATTAAGACAAATCCACATGAAACATATCAATTTGATTGGGAGTTTTAATTTCCATATATCTTGATACCACCATTTCCTTTCTTCAATATTGTTTAAAATTAAAATGGATTGATATGCAAGTTTTGCAGTAATAGTACCTATAGATCTGTTCCAGGACCAGGCCAATTTATCCTTTGTATTAGTGAGGCAGATGCCACTATATTTTAGATAAGAGGTTCAACTGTTCCATTATGTTTTATGTATATTGGTTAAACCGAGTTGGGACGATTCCAACCAGTACTGGGAGTTACCAAAATCCATAGCATTTGCTGCATGTGCTAAGGAGTAATGGTTGGAACTGTTTAGTACTTGAAGAAGAGAAGTTGTAAGTTTAAAATCTAGACTGTATCCAATAAAAGGATCTCGTCCCAAAACTACGTTGGAGCCTGAATTGACTTCCCAAGCAAGCCACCTTTGAATAATTGGGAGTGAGCCCATGAAATTTTTCCAAATGATTGAAGAACCTTGGGTTGGATGTGAACCTTTGCGGAGCCAAGAGATGGGATCATTTCCTTTCAAATATTTTTTGCATAGGAATGTGCTCCAAATTCCTGTTCCAAATAAACCCCTCCAACAAGACTTTGCAGAAAGAGACTGAGAAAACAAAGAGATATGTTTGATACCCCATCCTCCAAAGAGTTTTGGTTTGGCTATATTTTTCCATTTCATGCGGTGGAATCCAGTTCCTTTTTTACCTAATTTCCAAATGAACTTAGAGATCACATTTTGTATTTGATTTATGATAGCCATGGGGAATTTTACTAGACTGGGCCAATAGACTGGTATTCTTTGTAGTACAGAAGTTGCTAAAGTAAGCCTTCCACCTAGGGAAAGCCATCTCAAAGTCCAATTCCCTAATATTTTTTCAATTTTCTTGAGAATCCACATCCAGTCTATTAATTTATAGATGTTTGGTTTAAGATTAAAACCAAGGTATTTCATGCCTTGTTCAATACTAACAATTTGAATGTTGAAAATTTCCTTCAAATTTTGTTGCAGGTCCTAGTTTATATTTTGAACAAGAAAAAATGATTTGTATTGATTTATGATCATCCCCGTAGCAGGGGAAAATTTTGAAAGGATGGAATTAAGAGTTATCCAGTACTCTAGCTTTCTAGTGCCAAGGATGAGTACATCATCTACGAAAAGTAGATGGGAGATAAATGTGTTTACAATGACTTTAAATCCTTTGAAAGATCTGACATTCACAGCTTGAGTTAATAACCTGCTAAAAAATTCAACAACCAATAGGAAAAGAAGAGGGGACAGTGGTCATCCCTGTCGAAGCCCCCGAAAGAATTTAAAGAAATTAGTAGGGATTTTATTGATCAAAATAGCAGTATTGACCATGGTGATACAACCCATAATCCATTGAGAAACAACCCAATTTAATCCAATATGGTCAAGGAGTAATCTAAGAAATTGCCAACTGACGTTGTCATAGGCCTTTTTTAGATCTAGCTTAAGAAAAACAGAGTTTAGTTTCTTAGTCTTTGTTGTGTGAAGACACTCCTGAGTAATTCCAACTGCATCAAAAATCAATCGGTCTTTGAGAAAACAAAATTGTTCTCTGGAGATACTATCGGCTAGTTTCTCCTTGATCTGTGAGGCTATGATTTTGGAAATAACTTTGTAGGAAAAATTGTAGAGTGCTATGGGTCTAAAGTCGTTAAAGGTTTTCGGGTTGCTAATCTTTGGTATGAGTGAATTTTTTTTTGTGTTGAGAGCCCCTAGGATAAAGCCAGTGATATGAGATTCTTCCACTGCACTTAATAAATACTCACCCATGACGTCAAAGAAATGAGAGAAAAGTTCCTAAGACCAACTTTCCAATCTCCAAGTTAATTATAGCTTGTAGTTCTGAAAGGAGAATCGACTTGCCAATCTCCAAGTTATCTTCTTCATTGAAAAAACTAGGAACAGTCTTCAAAAATTCAAGTTGAAGATCAATGTTTTTTGTGTCATGAGCTCTATACTGAGATTTGAAATGGTTGTAGGCCATTTTCTTAAAACAAGCATCAGTAGAAAATAGGTTCCCATCCTCATCAGAAAGTTCCCAAATTGTATTGTGGCTACCTCGCTGAGTAGCATAGTTCTGAAAAAACTTAGTGTTTTTGTCACCTTTCTTAATCCAAATGGTGTGGATTCTCAATCTCCAGGTATATTCTTCTATCGAAAGGATTTCAGCCTTCCTTTGTGTGAGCAATTTTAATAAACCCAAGTCTTCTTGCTCAAAAATTTGAGAGGGTTACTTATCAAACAAAGCATTAATTTGTTGTTCAATGGAGTTCAAGTCTTCATTAAGCTATAGATTTTTAAGGGTCTGCCATTTGATGACATCTCTTTTCAGGTGTTTTAGTTTATCACAAAGGAGATATATTGAAGAACTATCAGACCAATTTTTCATCTCATCCCAAGTAGAATGGACTAAAGGGTTGAAGTCCTAATCTTCTATCTAGGTGATATTGAACTTGAAAGAAGCAGCAACAATCCGTGAAATCCCTCCAACTTGTAAATAGATTGGGTTATGATCTAATAAAGTAGAAACAACCACCCAGGAGTGGAATTTTTAATGTGACTCAAGGAGATTGGGAGCTATGAGGAAGTGATCTAGCCGCTTAGAGATACCTGCGGCGCCAGAACTTCCATTCCTCCAGGTTGGAGTCATAACAGAAGGGTGAAGATCAATTAACCTTGTGCTTTGAAGTAAGTTGGAGAAATAATATTCCAGCGGGTCCAAACAGGCATGTTCTTCCCAAACTTCCCTGGCAGATAGAGTAAAATTAAGGTTGCCTCCTATGATAAGATTATCTTCTCCAAGAATTCCAAAGTCTAGAAGTCGATTCCAAAAGGATTATTTATATTTATAAGGGCCATAACAGTTCAATAGCTTGACATGATCTGTCGAATGTTTGAACTGGCCTTCCAGAAAGATATGTGCAGTTGTACCAAAGGCACATAATTCAACGAGAACTAGGTTCCAACCAGTCAAAAGACCCCTGGATCGTTCGTTTGAATCTAATGCCACAACATTCCAGTGAGGGAGAAATTGAAAAAAGTAAGATTTTTCCCTATCACCATTTATTAGAGTTTCTTGTAGAAACACAACATCCGGTTTGGTCTGGCAAAGTAACTGCTTCAGGAAGGTTAATTTTGTGGGACTCCCAAACCCACGAATATTTAAAGAGAGAATAATCATTAAGGGACATTGATAGACTGTTGGGATTCTCTAAGGGCTGTAGGAGAGGTATAGAAGTGGGGAAGAGTACTAGAAGGGAAAGCATAGGAGGTAAGATCATCAGATTTGTAGCCCGAAAGACCTCCTTCAATAGCCCTAGGTGGTTTTTTGGGAGGTCGTAGCCATGACTTCCTTATGGTCACATTAGAACGATCAAGACAAGGAGGTGTTGTAGAAGAGGAGACAGGAAGTGGACCAAGGGTAAGGGTCGCGAGTGAAGTAGGCAAGGGGGTCATAGCAGAGAGGCAACAACATATATAATTTTGTAGTTGGCAACATGTTTTGATATTGAATGGTAATATTTTAATTTACATAGTTTCTTATTTATCCTAATAATCTATGTTGATATTAGTAGTAATAATATGGTGGATATGCATATTTAACAGTACAATATTTTTTATGATATGTTAACATGATGATTCAAAAATTGAGTTTATGTTCATGTATTTTGTAGATTTAAAAGTAAGATATTTAACAAATAATGTGGTTTATAAATTAAAAATTAAATTTCTAACACGATTTTGTGATAATTTGTTTTTTAACTAAGTGTTTGTTAGTTTACATACTTTTATCAGTTCTTTTTGGAATATTTATAAAATTATGCCCCCAATGTTGAGTAAAACCACAATTAATGAAGTAATATAAAATTTGATAGAAATCAACTTACGAAATAATGACAAAAATAACAATAGGAAGATTAATTTGCATCCATAAAATTTTAGGGCCAATAGAATGCTTATCATTGGAGATCATAACTTTTTATAATAACAATTTTTAGTTTAGAAGACACTATTAAAAAAGAGTAATTAGTACAATGGAAAATAACATTGATTCATATGTAATTTGTTTTTTGAAAAAGAATTTAGTTAGATTGAATATATATGAACTATCTATGCAATAGAAAAATGTTTATGGTAATTTTATAATTATAGTTTCAACTGTATTGAACTTTGTAACTTATAAAAATATCTTTGCATTTTTTATTTACATTAAGTCTTTATGTTTCATATACAAAATTTTGATATAAGTTCACGAATACATAATCTATAATAATGACCATTTAATAAAAATAAGCATCATGATGATATCCATCTAACAAACATAAACATCATTTAAGATACATATTTAAATTCACTAACATCATCTAATCAATTATATATACCTTTAGCACATATAAACGTCATTAATTAGCTAGCACACAAATATAATAATCTAACAAGGCATCATTATTGTGATCACATCTAATGAAACACAAGCATTGTCTAACATCATCATCACACACATCTAACAAGCATAATTTAACATAAACATATATCAAGCACATTTAACAAACATATCTAACATGACCTAAAAATGTACACATAAACATCAACATATAAATTGATTAAGTACATAATCGTGATCAACATAAAAAATTCACATCTAATGAACATTGTTATAGCATACACATTTATCAAGCACATTTAACAAACATATATAACATGACCTAACAATATACACATCAACATCAACATATAAATTAAGTAAATCAG
>JZKD02S2189914.1:228467-238631 GCA_000966675.3 Picea glauca | reverse complement strand
TCTCCGACATTCAATGTCTCAGACTTATATCCATATAAGGTTGAGGAATCAGGAGCTGGAGCTGATGGACATCCAGAAATCCAGTGGCAGAAGAAGATGTTGATTGTAGAGAAGCCACAGATGGAGCGTATACTTGATAAGAGGGTGAGCAAAAAGACCAGACGAAAGCAATACTTCGAGTATCTGGTCAAATGGAAGAACCATCCAGTGGAAGATGCTAGCTGGGAGACTGAAGCAATAATTCAAAAGCATGGACAGACCGTGCAGGAGCTCATGGACAGGAGCCCATGAAAATTTTCAAGTCGAGGAGTATGATGCAAGAGCATCGCCCAAGACAAGCGAGCCAGCATGGAAGGCGATGAACAACTAGACAAGTCCAGCCGAAACTTTTTGAGTTTTATTCGAGATGATGCGCCAATGTATAAATGATGCATTTATGAGAGAGCGCCTTTTGTATATTGTATCAGACCTCGATCCATACGCTCTTGTCTGAAGTAGATAGGAGGCATTTAATAGATTTAATGCAGGTAGATAGATTTTAAGTCTAGATTTGATAGTTAGAGTCTGAGAGGGAAAACGGATATAGACACCCTCATTGTATCATTGTAATAATATGATCAAGCATTCAGAAGAAGGGCAGAGAAAGTAGAGAATATTGTATGAAGAACACCCATGTACATGCATTTGAATTAATAGAAGGAAGCTTTGATTCAAGCACATGGTTTTGTGTTGTTTTCTCTGTGTATTGATGCTATGCTTAGGAATGTTTGTTTTCTGTTATGCATTTGCTTTGTATATGTTGTGCATGTGATTTCATGTTTCAAACTGAATTCTGAAGGGGAGATGGAATGAGTTTCAATTGTTTCTCTATCTGAGCCAGGAGATTCCTGCAAGGTGTGCAGTTGAATTCATCCGCAAGGAGTGCGTTGATGAAGGCTCAGTAGTCTAACTCTTGTTCTCATTCACCCATAAGCGGATTTGGTTTTTTGAAGCCGTGCAAAGAGTGCGTAGGCTGAAGAAGAAGTCTCAGTTGTTAATCTGAGTAAAGGAGATTGAAGACTGCTGCTGCAGGAAGTGCACAGAGTTGGAAGGGTTCAACACTCAGAAAGTTGTTGAATGCTGAGCATAAGGAGAGAGTGCAAGTTCCTCTAAAGGAATCAGAGTAGAAAATCTCAGGTGGTATAGTGCCTTCGTGATATCGTTGAAAGAGAGCACAGGAGTATGTGTAGAAGAAGGTTTCGAGCAGGAGACGCAAGCGCAGGCATTGGAGGAGAGCAAGTTCTGAGAACAAACATTTAATCATCCTCAAGAAATCTTCGAGGACGAGGAATCGACGGTCAGGATTCTCCGAGGAAGATCGCGAAAATCCTGTCATCCATTAGATCTCGGGAAAATTGTGCAGGGTTTAAGCCCGAAGGAGCAGAGGAAGATTCCAGAGATTTGGAGTTCGGGATATCGGGGTTTTTGTGGTCGTGAAACTCTTGTAGAACGAAATCGCGATCCGCGATTTCCCGAAAGGATCTCAACCATTGATCACAGTAGGGACACATGGCAAGAGATCCCAAGGATCATGAATCGGAGAATCGGGGTTTCCGGAGACAAGCGTCTTGTGCAGGTTAAACTCGCGATTTGTGATTCCCCGAGAAGATCAGAGTCGTTGATATGAGGGACGCGTGTCTGAGGATTTGAGAGAGTCGGGGTTCAGAGATTCGGGATTCTCAGTGACGAGAAACTCATGACAGAAGAAGTCGCGAAATCCCGAAACGCAACAGTCCCACAGTCAAAGCAGTCATAGTGGAAGACAGGTTTCGGAAGGTCCAACCTTGCCGAGAGTTGACGCCAGGTGGCATCGACGATCGAAGGATCAGAGATCTTGCGAGTGTAAGTTCTACGCATTGCTACTTTGCGAATTCCAAAATTCCAAACGGGGAGAGGACCGTGGTCTCGTGGCTAGCAGTCGCATGCGAAAGAGTAGTCGGAGGGAGCTAAGGTGTGCAGGGAGTTCCATCGCATATCGGGAATCGGGGATTTGCGGGGTGAGTAATTTGTGACCTCGTGAGTACCGATTTCCCGACGGAAACATTCTCGATAGAAGCAGGTAACACTTGGGTGAATAGCCATCGGGGTTCGGGGATTGATAAGAACCGATTCCATGAGTTCCAGACTCACGACTACGCGAGATCCGATTTCCCGATAGCACAAGGGAAGATCATAGAAGAACATCATGTGGGCATAGAAGAGTCCCAATAAGGGATTTGAAGAAGCAATTTAGCTCTTCAGGCCTGGGGAAAAGAAGGTCTTGGTGGGAGCGGACGTGCTTGGGTGGCGGTCTGCGTCACAACACCTTTTCATTTTTGGTCTTGTTGAATTGGATAAGCCACTCTGAACTACTTTCGACAACTCCTAGACTTTGCATGCATATCTATCCTAAAATTTTTATACATGCAGTGGGGGAAAAGGAATTGAAATAGAGCTATGTGTATAACTTCCTTCATCAGACATTGGGAAAGCTCTAGATACATCATTTAATTCCTTACCTACCATTTTATCCCCCCTTCAATCTATATTCTGTATGCATTCCTCAGATGATGATATAGAAGGATCCAACGATTCCAAAGGTGTCAAGTCTGAATATTTTTTAATTCTTTGAAAGTGAATGAACTCATCATCTGGAAAAAAAAAATGTCAAGTCTTGATCCTCCTTGAGATCATAAAAATCCACCTAATCACACATCATAGCACATGCATCGATCCTATCAATTCATCAAAATATTAATGAAAATAAAAAATGAAATGTGGCATACCATATTAATTTTAAGAGGAGAGGGTTCCTTAGCTCCACCTTGCATCGATTTTACCAATTTCGCCTAACTCTGTATGCATACTTTGAAGGACCTATCACTTTTGTGTCAGTCCCACAGATATTCACTGTATATATATATATATATATATATATATATATATATATATAGAGAGAGAGAGAGAGAGAGAGAGTTTAATTTCATGTTATGAGCAAATTATATGTGTTATAGCTATGTTTTCCCTTTAGCTGAACTTGTTTGGAGTTGGGGCCACTTCAAATAGGTACCCAACTATTGATTTCTGTAAATATTTATTTTTTCTATTTTATTTACTGTATATAACTCAAATTTTAAGTAGTTTGTATGTTTTAGGTTTATAAACTTAATGTAGATTGCAATTTTGTTTATAATTCCTTTTCTATATTGTATTTTCAAGCATTGAGTTTTATAGGCATGTTGTCACTATTTTATTTCTAGCTACCATATTTATTTATTTGAATTGTCAAGTGTGCATTTGAATTTAAATTAGAATGAAATGGTTTGTATATTATGTCTCAGTTCGAGAGAATGAATGGGAACCTTTGTAACCCATAATTAGAGTTAGCCACCAGTCGAACCAAGACATTGTCATAGTATTTTTTTTTCTTTTAGTTTCTTTTTATTTGAAAGTTTTATTTTGAGTAGTATAGATTGTTATTCACATAAATACATTACAAACCAATCAATCCCGAGGTTCTTGATTTCATGCATACAACATATTTGTCTCACAAGTTTCAGAAAGAACTATGGGTCGATAGTTAAATAAAGGCTTAAGATAGTTGTATTTCGATCAACATATTTTAGTGTTGTCATTCTTGGTGCCATTTCTAGGGAGGCACTAAAATAGTTACAAATATATAGTTTACATTGGTATAGAAAATGCATTTAGGGATGAATCCCGGAGAATAGAAACAAGATGATCTCATCATAAGATCCCCATAGTGTAAGATCATGACACATTCACTAGCATATCTTGTGGTGAGTTTCTATTTCCCTAAATTCAAACTCATAATAGTTTAGGATGAAAAAAAGGGAAATAGATTCTAGAGGATGTTTGTGGGTGTTGTAAGAAACCCCATATAATTATCCATGTTGAAAGACAAGAACTATTAACAAGAAAAAGGAAGATGTTGAAGAATTTGTTGAGAAAATAAGAGCTTATCACTAAAAGGAATTTCTTAAAACCTTGGTCCAAATTCATAGCTATAACTGGAGACAAATATAAATTTCAATAATAATAGAGTATCCTTGAACAGATAAATAAAGAAGATCCAAAAGTCTTCCTTAGTCATCCTTGCAAATATGTAGAGGAAGTCAAAGCGTCATGGACAATAGATGATGGAGACAAACTATTGGAACTAAAGATTGAAAAATTCCTCGCATGTTTTTCAACATATCCTTTATGCATTCAAGAGTGCAATAATAAAATTTCAGAAGATATGCATGGCATGAAAATTAAAGACACGTAAACAATTTTTAATGAACAAGAGAGCCAAGGAAATAAAGATTGCATTGAATCTTTGTTCTAGAAAATTACCAGCCTGGAACAATCCTCCATTAATCAAAATTTCCTAACACCATCAGAGGAGCTTGTTTTTCATATCTTGGCATTTATAAAGGTATATTTGTTAAGTTGATATATGAGTCTACTTGAGATCTTGTTACGCAAATGGAAGTAATGGAAATATTCCCACACTTGAGAAAAGTATTTCTTTTCCAAGTAGAGTAGGTAGTGTGGAAGGTAGAAAATAAATAAATAAAATAGTAAAGATAAAACTAAGTCCAACTGTGAAAACCAATATTCTAGCATAGTTGGACACAAACCTTGCTTGAAAACCAGGTTTCTGGCTAGCAATATTCACATTAAATTTTTGCATATAATTATTGGTTTGATCTTTCATTTATGGTTCTTCAAATTATTTTGTTCGATGCTCAAGTTGGATGATGCAGGATTACCTAAGGCACTCCTTCCAACAAATATTGTCTCGTTGACTTCAACACCTTATCTAGGGTCAATGTTAGAGACATTTTATATTGCCTTGGAGCTTGCATACATTAATGGAAAGTTTCTTCATTGACAGTAGTGGGAATAGATTAATGTCTCTTGATTTTCGAATTTTGTGGGTGACACAACTTCAACACCTCTATCATACCTATCGGAATGCACTAAGGCACCTTGACAGTCATTTTCATCAATGGTGAGTGATATCACATTGGTTAAAAACACACATCATTGCTCGATACTCCTGTGATTTCTTCCCATTATTGACTTTTGCATGTTCATTCACATGGAAATAAGTGTACCATAGGTTTGGGAACATTTGAAGGCTTTATGATTTCATATTATACAACAGTTGAGGAATTTGTATATTTTTTCGAACAAAAAGGACATATTTATTGTTGGAATAAGAAAGGAAGCACTTTCAAAAATAGGGAGTTGTGTAAGGTTCCAACAGATATTTGTTTCATCCTTGCATTTATCTACCTCATTACATATCTAGAGACAACCACCAATATTTATTCATGAATTCAATCATCCATCTTTCTCGTTGCATTTTCTTTTAGCAGTTCATTAAGGATTTAGTCCTCTCCTTTCAATGTTTATCATTAACAAACTTGTTTCATCCATCCATAGAGTGTATTCATTCTTCTTGTAGAAGTGTTATATTCTGATCTCTTTTCAATTGAGATCAGAATTGTTGTTGGACATATTTATTGTTGGAATAAGAAAGGAATCACTTTCAAAAATAGGGAGTTGTGTAAGGTTGCAATCGATATTTGTTTCATCCTTGCATTTAACTACCTCATTACATATCTAGCGACAACCACCTCTATTTATTCATGAATTCAATCGTCCATCTTTCCCGTTGCATTTTCTTTTAGTAGTTCATTAAGGATTTAGTTCTCTCCTTTCAATGTTTAGCATTAGCAGACTTGTTTCATCCATCCATAGAGTGTATTCATTCTTCTTGTAGAAGCGTTATATTCTGATATCTTTTGAAAACCAGGTTTTTGGCTGGCAATATTCACATTAAATTTTTGCATACAATTATTGGTTTGATCTTTCATTTATAGTTCTTCAAATTATTTTGTTCGATGCTCAATTTGGATGATGCAGGATTCCCTAAGGAACTCCTTCCAACAAATACTGTCTCGCTGACTTCAATACCTTATCTAGAGTCAAGGTTAGAGACATTTTATAGTGCCTTGGAGCTTTCATACATTAATGGAAAGTTTCTTCATTGATAGTAGTGGGAATACATTAATGTCTCTTGATTTTCAAATTTTGTGGGTGAATCAACTTCAACACCTCTATCATACCTATTAGAATGCACTAAGTCACCTTGACAGTCATTTTCATCAATGATGAGTGATATCGCATTGGTTAACAACATACATCATTGCTCGATACTACTGTGATTTCTCCCCATTCTTGACTTTTTCATGTTCATTCACATGGAAATAATTGTACCATATGTTTGGGAAAACTTGAAGGCTTTATGATTTCATATTATACAACAGTTGAGGAATTTGTAGATTTTTTCAAACAAAAAGGACATATTTAATGTTGGAATAAGAAAGGAAGCGCTTTAAAAAATAGGGAAAAATTTCTACACTTGAGAAAAGTCTTTCTTTTCCAAGTAGAGTAGGTAGTGTGGAAGGTAGAAAATAAATCAATAAAATAGTAAAGATAAAAATAACTCCAACTGTGAAAACCGAGATTCTAGCGTAGTTGGACATGAACCTTGCTTGAAAACCAGGTTTCTGGCTGGCAATATTCACATTAAAATTTTGCATACAATTATTGGTTTGATATTTCATTTATGGTTCTTCAAATTATTTTGTTTGATGCTCAAGTTGAATGATGCGGGATTCCCTAAGGCACTCCTTCCAACAAACATTGTCTCGTTGACTTCAATACCTTATCTAGGGTCAAGGTTAGAGACATTTTATAGTGCCTTGGAGCTTCCATACATTAATGGAAAGTTTCTTCACTGACAGTAGTGGGAATACATTAATGTCTCTTGAGTATGCATTTAACTGCCTCATTACATATCTAGAGACAACCACCCCTATTTATTCATGAATTCAATCGTCCATCTTTCCCATTGCATTTTATTTTAGCAGTTCATTAAGGATTTAGTCCTCTCCTTTCAATGTTTAGCATTAGTAGACTTGTTTCATCCATCCATAGAGTGTATTCATTCTTCTTGTAGAAGTGTTATATTCTGATCTCTTTTGAAAACTAGGTTTCTGGCTTAGAGATAATAGGGATTATGGACAGGGTATACAAAGTATATGGACAGAAATGAGATATATGAACAAGGTATATGTAACACATGGGAAAAAATTAGATATATAAACAAGGTATATGAACAAGGAAAAGGTAATATAGACAAGGATAAGGTAAAAGAATAACAAGGTAATATAGAAAAACTATATATGGATTTATTTCATTTTTTCAAGTTTATAAAATAAAATTATATATATAAGTGAGAGTTACCTCAAATCATCGGGTAGACACCAAACCTTTTGATTAGTTGAAATTCTCTTCATAAGGCCTATTGTTGCCAAAAAAATTCAATGTTTCATCTAGCCATGTTGATTTTTTTTATTGTCACAATGATCATCATTTGTATCTTGATTTCTTTGAATCAGAGAAACAATACTCCGTGAAAGCTTGGATTGCAGGAAGGAGACAATTTTTTTGGAGCTGATATAAAACTTTGACTATTGGAGTATAAGAAAGGAATTGTGGTTGCTACAACAAATTTGTATACAACCATGTTGAAGATGGTCTCTGTAAAGAAATTATGGAAATTTTCATAAATCTTCTTTGAAGATATGCTCATACATCCTTTGTTCTATACTTATAAGGCTCAACATCCTCCCCCCTCCCACACACTCAAGTCTTTGCATGTCCTCATCCAACAAGAATATGAATGGTGCCCAGATTATGAGGTATGCTTGTAGTCTTCAATCCCTCCACATGCTAGTATTTCTTTTGTCCTTCTTTTGAGAGCTATTGTTTTTTTAGAACTCTTTTCTTTCTTTTATTTTGGAAAGGAAAGAGTGAACAAGATATGAGGATCTGCATTCTAATTAGATCATATTGCAGTAAATAGGGATTTTCCTCTGTCAATTTTCACATGCAACTATATGTGACTAATTTCATATCTGAAAATTGCTTTCTAGTGATCTAACTATCACTGAACAACTTTACATTGAAATTATTGACTGAAAACATATGGAGTGGAAAAAATAATATTAGAGATGAATCATCAATACAAAAGAGACACAATAATCCTATTCTGTAATCTTGTTAACATCATAAATTATGAGGGAAAAACCAACCCTCCTAGCTAATACAATATCACCAAAATTACAAGGACAACATTGTCCTTCAAAGTCACCAAAACTAAGAACAACCTTGTTCTCCAATATACAAATAATAAAACTAGGTTTTCAAAAGAAATATTATGGAGATATCCTATGCCCAAGAATATGTTGTAGGTCACATGTATGGCTAGAGGATGTCACTTTTCATCTTGTACATATATGTACCTTCCCAAAAAACTAGACACACAATTCACCTTACTAGAAACCCATGGAAATACATTGTTTGTTCCAATACAAATCACGTATACCCTATATGTGGTTTTTCCTCTTGAAAATAGAGTATTGTATGAGAAATTTTCTGCACACATGTGACCTTCTTCTCCTCTCTCTTCAGGGCCAGATTCATCACCATGCAGACTTTCCCTTTGCTGAGATCACCAATCCTCCTTGACACAAGTGCATACTCACTTATGCCAACTCCATTCTTCCACAATGATGATCTAATGTCACAATGAAATCTCTCCTTTATATATATAGGAGTCCAATGAGTGAGTTTAGGATCCCTTCCTAAACTCAACAATTAATCAAAATATTTTAATACTCTTTCTGGGTGTGGCACCCCCACACAAACCCACAAATCCAATCAAATTCCCCATGAGGCCCTAGCCTCATTTCTAGGTCGATTTCACTGGAACGAAAGTAAAAAATGGTGCCAACAAAAATTACCACATGTCTGAAACCTTGGCCTCTAGTGGGAATACCTCCCAAAGCTACAAAAAATAAACATCCTATTCTTAATGATGTACTTCATGTGTAAGACATGGAATATTGGAATGATGTTTTACCATAGAATCCAACATACATTTATGTGATGCAAAACTTAAATGGACAAGGGGTCTGTTGCACACTTAGCTTCTAAAAACTTTATCAATGACAAAGGGAAATGGATAGTGATGGATGGACAAAATGGAAAAAGGAAATCAAATGGAATATGAAAGGCATAAGGTGGTGAGGTATGAAAAAAAATGAAGGAAAAGAGCTTCAAGAGTTTCATGTGCATGCATTCCCAAGTTATATGACTACCTAGAGATAGAAGTGGCTTACCCAATTACCTTTTTTGATGTATGATAATCATAGAGACAAACACTAAACTCTAGTTGTATGATATGAAAATAAATTTGTTGAGGATCAATTGAAAAGAGATTAGAATATAACACTTCTACAAGAAGAATGAATACACTCTATGGATCGATGAAATGAGTCTGCTAATGCTAAACATTGAAAGGAGAGGACTAAATCCTTAATGAACTGCTAAAAGAAAATGCAGTGGGAAAGATGGACGATTGAATTCATGAATAAATATGGGTGGCTATCTCTAGATATGTAATGAGGCAGTTAAAAGCAAGGATGAAACAAATATCTGTTGCAACCTTACACAACTCCCTATTTTTGAAAGTGCTTCCTTTCTTATTCCAACAATAAATATGTCCTTTTTGTTCGAAAAAATCTACAAATTCCTCAAATGTTGTATAATATGAAATCATAAAGCCTTCAAGTGTTACCAAACCTATGGTACAATTATTTCCATGCAAATGAACATGCAAAAGTCAAGAATGGGAAGAAATCACAGTAGTATCGAGCAATGATGTACGTTGTTAACCAATGTGATATCAGTCACCATTGATGAAAATGACTGTCAAGGTGCCTTAGTGAATTCTGATAGGTATGATAGAGGTGTTGAAGTTGAGTCACCCACAAAATTCGAAAATCAAGGGACATTAATGTATTCCCACTATCGCCAGTGAAGAAACTTTCCATTAATGTATGCAAGCTCCAAGGCACTATAAAATGTCTCTAACCTTGACCCTAGATAATGTGTTGAAGTCAAGGAGACAGTATTTGTTGGAAGGAGTGCCTTAGGGAATCCTGCATCATCCAACTTGAGCATCGAACAAAATAATTTGAAGAACCATAAATGAAAGAT
>JZKD02S2189914.1:213853-227887 GCA_000966675.3 Picea glauca | reverse complement strand
GATAAAGTTTTTAGAAGCTAAGTGTGCAACAGACCCCTTGTCCATTTAAGTTTTGCATCACATAAATGTATGTTGGATTCTATGGTAAAACATCATTCCAATATTCCATGTCTTACACATGAAGTACATCATTAAGAATAGGATGTTTATTTTTTGTAGCTTTGGGAGGTATTCCCACTAGAGGCCAAGGTTTCAGACATGTGGTAATTTTTGTTGGCACCATTTTTTACTTTCGTTCCAGTGAAATCGACCTAGAAATGAGGCTAGGGCCTCATGGGGAATTTGATTGAATTTGTGGGTTTGTGTGGGGGTGCCACACCCAGAAAGAGTACTAAAATATTTTGATTAATTGTTGAGTTTAGGAAGGGATCCTAAACTCACTCATTGGACTCCTATATACATATAAAGGAGATATGTCATTGTGACATTAGATCATCATTGTGGAAGAATGGAATTGGCATAAGTGAGTATGCACTTGTGTCAAGGAGGATTGGTGATCTCAGCAAAGGGAAAGTCTGCAAGGTGGTGAATCTGGCCCTGAAGAGAGAGGAGAAGAAGGTCACATGTGTGCAGAATTTTTTTCATACAATACTCTATTTTCAAGAAGAAAAACCACATATAGGGTATATGTGATTTGTAGTGGAACAAACAATGTATGTCCACATGTTTCTAGTAAGATGAATTGTGTGTCTAGTTTTCTAGGAAGGTACATATATGTACAATATGAAAAGTGACATCCTCTAGCCATACATGTGACCTACAACATATTCTTGGGCATAGGATATCTCCATAATATTGTTTTTGAAAACCTAGTTTTATTATTTGTATATTGGAGAACAAGGTTGTTCTTAGTTTTGGTGACTTTGAAGGACAATGTTGTCCTTGTAATTTTGGTGATATTGTATTAGCTAGGAGGGTTGGTTTTTCCCTCATAATTTATGATGTTAACAAGATTACAGAATAGGATTATTGTGTCTCTTTTGTATTGATGATTCATCTCTAATATTGTTTTTTCCACTCCATATGTTTTCAGTCAATAATTTCAATGTAAAGTTGTTTAGTGATAGTTAGATCACTAGAAAGCAATTTTCAGATATGAAATTAGTCACATATAGTTGCATGTGAAAATTGACATAGGAAAATTTCTATTTACTGCAATATGATCTAATTAGAATGCAGATCCTCATATCTTGTTCACTCTTTCCTTGCCAAAATAAAAGAAAGAAAAGAGTTCTAAAAAAACAATAGCTCTCAAAAGACGGACAAAAGAAATACTAGCATGCAGAGGGATTGAAGACTACAAGCATACCTCATAATATGGGCACCATTCATATTCTTGTTGGATGAGGACACGCAAAGACTTGAGTGTGTGGGAGGGGGGAGGATGTTGAGCCTTGATTTTGATATGTTTATAATGATCATTTATCCTATTATCTTATAATTTCTCATGTACCCTTCACTTATTTATCACTTACATTACCATGTATCATCGTACTACCACACAAGGCAAGATTCATGAGACATGTGAACATTAATATGGTTGATTTCCCATGTTTTGAAGGTTACTTGGAATGGATATTGAGGTTTCCCAACTTGCTCCTAAAATTTGTAGAAGATTTTGGTGCTCTTTAAAATTCCGGTAGCATTCATATAGAAGGTTGTCATCTTCATAAATGCAATAGTACCACAATTTTCCAAGTCATTTTCAAGTAGATAAGGATGAATTCAGGAATTCTGTGACATGGGTTTTTTGCAAAATATGATCATTTAGGTGGCATGCAAGCATAATTATCGAAAATTATAGAACAAAGGATGTATGAGCATATCTTCAAAGAAGATTTATGAAATTTTCCATAATTTCTTTAGAGAGACCATCTTCAACATGGTTGTATACAAATTTGTTGTAGCAACCACAATTCCTTTCTTATACTCCAATAGTCAAAGTTTTATATCAGCTCCAAAAAAATTGTCTCCTTCCTGCAATCCAAGCTTTCACGGAGTATTGTTTCTCTGATTCAAAGAAATCAAGATACAAATGATGATCATTGTGACAATAAAAAAAATCAACATGGCTAGATGAAACATTGAATTTTTTTGGCAGCAATAGGCCTTATGAAGAGAATTTCAACTAATCAAAAGGTTTGGTGTCTACTCGATGATTTGAGGTAACTCTCACTTTTATATATAATTTTATTTTATAAACTTGAAAAAATGAAATAAATCCATATACGTAAAATGCATGTTGTTTCTCCTGCATGGAAAATGCCTTTTGTTGCACCTCCTATAGTTGCACTTCCATCTTTGTTAGCTCTGGATCCTCGGTGAGGCGTTCATATGTTTGTGGACTTCTATCACTCAGGTGTTTGCACTCCGAGCAAAGGGTTCTTTTCCTTACTACTGTGTATTGTGTTCTTAGCAGTCTCCTCCCTCTATTCATGCACCTCCTATGGGGTGCTCGATATTGCTTGGGCCTCCAATTCTATTATTCTATCCTGAAGCTATTGGAGGGTCTCAGTGAGCTTCACCACTTTAGCCTCGATTGACCCTTTCTCCTCCTATGCCAAGCCTAGCACAAAGTGACATGCTTTATTTAACACTTCTTTGACCATAGCTTGTTCTGCGAGTAGCTGCTCCTTTTCCCTCTGTAGCTGGGATTTTTCCTTCTGAAGCATCGCCTAAAACTCTTCTCTCTCACTTTCATAGGCAATTACATTGTACCACACTACTCATAAATATTCTAAGACTTCATCTTTATCCTGTTTCAAGACTTTTGTAGCCTTCTCCTTCTCATTTTGGACTCTCTGAAGTTGAGCTTCTATCGCATTTGCAAGTCTTCTCAATTGGGCTAGTTCATCCCCCAATTTTGTAATCTGTGACGAGGAAGGTGCAGTAGGTACTGTGCGAACCAAATGAACAGCTTGTTTTACTTCTTTAAATTCCTTTTCGATCCTTCCATATAGACCATCCTGCTTCTCTCCATATCTCTGGAAGATTTCCTCAGAAGCGTCCTTCATAGCTCTGTGGACTAGACTGATATCATCCTCTCTGAGCATGGCCTCTAACTGGGGCTTATTAGCGCGCATATTCTTCCTTGCTAAAGGTTTCTTTGGAGAAACCTTCCTCTTTTGTTGTGTTACTATTCCAGTAGGGGGGTCTTCAGACGGTGTAGCTTTGCCTCCTCCTTTCTCTTCTCATTCATCCCCTCCTCCTTGTCCATCTAATTCATCTTCTCCTCCTCCTGGAGAGCCAGACGCATTATCTTCATAAGCATTGTCCTCCTCATTGTCTCTATATCCTAGACTTCTTCCTCGTCTCACTGGATTGTTTGACATGCTCAAACGGGGTGACTATGGGGCTTCCTATGGTGTCAATGTCAGATAATTCTACATCAACGACAAGTACAAGAATTTCCTCTTGCCACTCCTTTGTAATATTATCCATATCTTCATCTGTCAGTTTGTAGTATGAATGTAACTCTTCCTAGTTCTCGTCTCTGCGCACATTGATGTATATGAAATGAGGATCAGTGTGAAACTTTTCTATTGGTTGGTACTGGTGCAGGGTGCACAGTGTCATGCGTGGAAATGATCTGATGGTGACCTTCAACTGCTGGTAGTATGCATGAAACATGGCATTGGACTGCCACTGCTTTCTTCATGTCGTTGGTGTACCACAAGGTGGAAAACTGAGCAGCCAATGAATCTGAGGGTTCAATCTCTAGGAATTGGCTCCTTTAGGGATTTTCCAAGTGAAAAATGTGATCAAAATGATCAGCCAACTGTAGTGGAATTCATACCCCAAATCCTGGGCTTCACAAAAATATTTCTCTAGTTCATTGACAAGGTAGTTTCCCTAGGTCATCTGCATACCCTCCACACATTTTCCTGTGAGTTCTACCGAGAACCCAGTGACCTGTGTGGGTCGGTTATTCCTTACAATATTTCCAGCTATGAGTTGTCAAGTGAGGTGCACTACACCATCCTATATATAGGCTACCTTGTGACCTCGCTTTCCTTTTTCGTCTTCTCCGTAAGCTTCCTTGATGTGTTGTGCCAGAGAAAGGTCTAAGGCCTTCCCTTAATAAAACTGCTGAGGGTCAGGTCCCTTCACGCTTAAGCCTGTGATCCTGTGGATTAGCATCGGATCCACGGTAATCCTTCTTTCGAGCCACAAGTATCCTCCATGATAGCATGATAGGAGGAGATTAACGCAAGCGTTAATCTCCTGGTGGCAGCCAAAATGTGGGATATTCATCACATTCAACATGGTGGACTTCGCTAACCCCTTAATCCATGGTTGTGAGACAAGGTGGGGATTATTCCCAGTTGAATTCATGAGATAGCGATGCAATGCCAACATGGCATAGTTATTTCGGTCTCACATTTGAAGTCGTTGTTCTTCAATAGTGGGATCTATCCTAACTAACTCCCGACTACCCTTATTCCTTTCAGAATGTACACGGTGAGAACAGTGTACTCATAATCTTGGGGGATGATGTCATAGTTAACACCGCCAACCAAAGGTGGGATATACTTTGGTAGTATCGATGGTATCTACTTCGCATTAGCCAGATCACCACGGTGCTTACTTCGCTGCTCAGTCACGGGGTTGACATGGCTAGAATGATGTCCAGTCGAAGGGGAAGCCTGCAGTCCCCTAGTCGACGATGCTTGGACACCTTCAGATATTAGTCTGTCAACCATTATCTTCTTGAGGAATTCCTTGACAGACTTCTCTAATTCACTAGGTTCACTTGACATTCTAAATTTTAAACAGACAGGTCGGGGTAGACGAACGGACAGGTGGGGTAGACAAGTAGACAAGAGGGGTCTATTTTCAAATAACACTGCTCGACACACGGACAATTCTCTTCTTGTATTATTTAATCACGAGTGGAAAAAGTGGTCCCGACATAGCGACCGACAAGTTAAATAAGAGGGGTACCATAACGGATATTCCAATGGCCTCAAAATGCTTCCATCAATGTAAATTTGTTCATTATGGCATGGTCTCAACATCCAAAAGTGGTCCATCAACCCATAAATGTGTTTTCTAACCATACTAGAGCATCATTCTAATGATCGAGGCACCTCCAATGGTCATATAACTTCGCCAGGGAGAATTCCCATTCTACGTGGACCTCTTGTTCTAGCAAGGTTCAAATCCTGCAAAACTGCCTCCTGCGAGGTTCCAGTCTATGAAGTCTTCCATTTGTTCTCTGCATCTTCTTGTATCTTGTCCAACTTAGCTTTCTTTTTATTGAGATCCCTTGCCTTCTTCCGTGTGGTTTGAGTCTCTCTAACTGTTTCTGGAATCCTATTTCCATTTTTATTCTTATCTTCCCCTAGTGTAGTGGCTTAGCACTGTTGATATGCCCTCAAAGGGTCTGAATTTAATATCCCTTTTCTTAACACTTCCTGGGTGGATATACTTCTTTATTGAATAGATGGGTCCTTCAAACCTTCTTTCATTCTTTCGACCTTGACAACTAATTCTCTTACTTTCTATCCCTTCGGCATTGTTACTTTGTTATGTTGCTTCGACTTATCCTCTCATTCTTCTATTAGTCGGTCTATTTTTCTAGCTATGAAATCCCTTAGTTCTTGATTTTTCTTTTATTTATCTTCTTCCTCTTCTTTCCTTCTGATCTGATCTTTCTCAATCCAATTCTTACCTAACAAAAGTGGGAAAGGGGCGTTCTCCCCAACAAATTTAATGATTTCAAATTCCTCTTCAGTCAGTGTTCCATGAACAATAATAGGTACATTAGTAACTCGTCCACATAGGGTTATCAGATTTCCTTTAAACAAGCCTATCCTTCCCAACAAAGGTATCACAGTAGGCTTTCCCAAAATTTTCCAAGTTCATTTTTTCATAATATTTACTTGTGTTTCTTCATCCAAGACACAGTCTATGTAGAAGTCTTATATTCTTGCACTTATGCACTCTTTTACTTTCAGGATCTCTTGTAAACTGACATCTTTATGAATATCCATCATTTATTTCAACTGTACTAATGTAGTCTGAACTTCCTCTGGCCTTTTTTCTTTGTGACTTTCTAACATGCTCTTAGTCTTTTGACTTTATTCATAGTTTTCTTGTCTTATGTTCATCCTTTCAACTTTAGCAATCATCTTTGGACAATCCTCAACCTCATAACCAACAATCTTATAACAAAGACAAACAAGGCCTACCTCAGGAGATTCCTTAACAAGATGTCTTGGTCTTCTGCAGTAATAACACAAAGTCAATCCTCTTTTTCTCTTATATGTTCCCCAACCTTTTCTATACTGTGCATTTTCTCTAGGATCATAGTGTTGGACCCACAATATGCAAAAAATAATTCTAGGTTCCTGCATCCACTTGTTAGTCCAAAAACTCTTTCTATGCATAGGATTAACATATCTTTCTTCATTTTCATTAAATTTACTCAAATCAACTCTTTCTTTCAATTGCTCCCTAGCCTTCAGACTAGGACATAACCTATTAAACATACTTAAGTTCATATTTCAAAAAAAAGAATCCACTTATCTTTCTCTTGTCAAAGAACAAAGCTTTACCTCTTTTAAGATCATACCTCTTTACTTCAGATCGGATTTCTTTCTTAGCACAAAACTTCGCAAGTCAAGTAGAGTACTGTGCACTTCAGCAGCAGATCTATGCACATAGATTCTCTTTTCTTTACTTAAGTTCTCAAAAATCATAGTATCAAGTCCTAGCAACAGAACCATTTGTTGGCACAGGGGTAGACCCAAGTTTCAACGCTTAACAATGCACCAACAAAACCCCGACTACTGGCCCTTTCGGCAACACCTGCGAATCAGGTGAGGTCTCACCCGAGGTAGAAGCAGGGGGGGGTTATAGGACATAGGTGTTTGTAACCAATATTGGACACATATCTATGATAATAACACTTTGCAGGGTATTATGTTAGCTCTTAGGAAGTGTCATACCTTATTTATTTAGCCTTATTAACATCACAGAACGTACCCAAGAATAGATCTAGCGGAGTAACAACAAAGATTAAGCACTTCAACCACTTATCAATTAGCATTTTGAATCAGATCTAGCATATAAGAAAAACATACATATTCATTACACATTCTAATCTAAGAACTAAGCAAAACATAATAGAGATAGCATTGCACAAAGAAAACCATAAGACACCAGATGTACGTGGTTCACCCTAGTGTGTGGATTCATCCACCAACCACTTCGCCTTCTTTATTATGTGCTCGAATATTACATTCATTCACTCCTGTGCACTAAGACACAGAGTTAAGATTTGCACCAGACAAAAGATCTGTGCACTGAGCACCAGATCCTCCTTCCAAAACTAGGTTAGGGCACAGAGCCAACCCTCTATCGAGCACAAAGCCTTCACACACATACATTCCTTGGCACAAAGCTACTTCAAACTACTTCCACTTAGCTCTTACAACTTCTACTTCTACCATACATTCTTACATATTTATACTTTTACAATCTCTTACAATAAGGCCTAAACATGGGAGAACCATGGGTCGACATCCCATAAACCCATTACAAAAACCCTAGAGAACCCCTTATTGGGTCCACATAGCCTGGAAAATAGGTGAGATTCATGATCTCAACTCTGCCTGGGCGCTCCATCTTCGACGAGTGTGTCGAATTCCAAAAGTGGGCTAAATCTGACCAAGGTTTCCTCAAAACTTGGTCGAGGGCCAACAAGAATTGTTATATGATCCATGGAGGAATGCAACCCTAATTGTGTAGAAATTTATTACTTTTGAAGGGAATTTTAGAGTTATTTATCATTATCATATTAGGATTCTACTACATCTAAAAAATCAGAATCCTGTGAACCTGCTTTTCTTTCTCCTAAGGGATTTAATCAAAATGGTGAAAAGCTTCCAAAAACAACCCCAACCACCAAGGGTATTTCATGTAGGGTTTATAACATTTTAATATTAGGATGACATGGTGAGAACATGTCAAAATTGCAAAGGGTTTCAAATGAGAAGCAAGCCCAGGGAATGGGTAATTCCCTATCAAGACAATCCTTCACAATTGAAGGGTAAAATGATAATCATGGATCATCAGGATAAATAATCTACAGGATTGGATCAATCTTTTAGCAATACCAAAAATAAAACAAGGGTTTTCAAGTCTCAAACTCAACCTTACAAAGTAAATTTGGTCATTTCTCTATCTAATTTTGAGAGGGAATCCAATGGTAAATCTGAAGATAAATATGTAAAAGATTCAAATGAAAAATATATATGAAACATTGTTTATATAGAGGAGGCCAAGAATACATTTGTAGAAGTAACAGAGGATAATTCTCCACAGTTGTGTAAAGTTAAAAGGGTAACCTGAGATTGAAATTGAAAAATCGATGATGGGAATAGAAACAAATCTACAAAAGAAGGCTATACATAGTCATATGCTTAGTTATTTAAAGAAACATTAATTGAAGAAGGCTTGGATGCAACTACTCTACAACCAAAATTTGAAGGCATACAAAGGAAGAAAAGGAAAGGTTTTCTCATATCTCGAAGATCATGAACTTGGTTGTCTTAATTTTTTGTGAGGAGAAGTAAGAAAATATAATAGGTATTCCTACAAAAGTTCTCAAAAACCCATATTATATTTTGTGATAAATTAATTAATTATCGGACCTGTAGTAGACTTGAATTCAATGGATAATGAGATGAAAATTTATGTTTTATGTTATATTTCCTCACAAATACTATCTTTGGTTATACAACAATTAGTTGGGATTTCTTATGGTGGAATTTCAAGTGAAAAATAGAATGAAATGTTTGCATATGCACATGATACTCAACATGGGAAAAACATTAGAGGTGTGTCCTTTGGAATAGAACTAATTGTCTATGGAAAGAGGATGATACACTTATAGAGCAAATGACTTGAGATCATGATCCAATTTTACACTATGGGATATATTCTCTAGCTCTGACATATAGGAACACATCCAATAACAATGTCATTCATTGTTTGTTGAATTTTGTTGTCTTTGATGATGTGAGAAGAACTATGGTGTTAGAACTTGGATTTGTTTTATATTATAAACATGAAAAAACCTCACAAATAATGTCTTTGTTGGCTAAGCCATATAGTCTACATATCAAATATAGTGTATCCATGATAGTGGGTATCTCTTGTGTATAAACAATAATAAGTGAGGTCATTTCGTTGTTTGGAACCATTAACATCTGATGTAGTCCTAGGTGTCAACCTAGGAATATTATTCTTGACAATCTTGAAGACATCATGAGAAAACTAGGCACAATTTTAACTTTTGGAATTTTAGATGTAGGTGGTTGGAATGTCTCAATTCAGTTTCCATCGAGGAATAAGAATGATATAGTTATTGATGTTGTTAGTATATAAGTATTTAGTAAATTTTGGTATCAATATCCACCTATATATTTTTTTGCCTATATTTTACATATATTTCTTTGATTGGGATCAATTATGAATAGAAGGTCCCAAATTTTGATTTGCTTTCACAAGCCTAGCCCTCATTATTTGAATACCCTTTTCCTACAACACCTCTAACAACAACTTCTATAGTAAAATTGATAATTGTTTTTTTCTCTATATAAACAAAGACTAAAACTAGGCATAGTGAAATTTTGAATAGTCATATATACATTTCCCATGCCATTTATTCATTTGAGGAACATTCACAATGGTTGCAAATAAATAAAACTTTGGGTTTTTATGCAACTACAAAACTTGGCCACCCTACCTACAATTGAATAACAATGCATTTGGGTGTCTCTAAACACAAAGAAGAATTGCATATGGACATGCAACGATTTTAGTAGGGGGAATGATGGGTTCCCAAATTGATATAATTTTGGTCTCTATTTTAATAATGTTTGAGTCTATCTAAGCCACATCTAACCCTCATATATGTCATTCTTCACCCATCTTAGCCATCTACTGTATAAAGGTAATAATGGGTTGTGTTTCTTATATTTTCATGTTTATATGATGAAATTAAGATAAAATTTTGAAGTTTTTATCTATAATACAAATAGATATGCTAACCATGAACATTAAGAATGACCAAACCATATCATAGTTTGAAAATAATACAACAATGAAATAGAGCGATGATGATTTTCTCCAAGGTTGAAATAGAGAAATGGTGATTTTCCAAAGGGTTAAAGAAGACCATATCAAAAGGAAAGGAGGAAAATGCATTTAAGGAACAAATGGGCAGAAAGGATCGAATTTTGGAAGTAGTTCAACTTCATTTACCCACACCCACGAATTTCTACCTCATAATTTGTATGTTGTTGGCATCTTTAAGCCCTTGGACTATACATTCTTCCTAGATATGCATTTTATATTTAAATGGATAGTATTTATAAACCCACAAAATCAGGGATGAATGTAATTACACATAGTTAGATTTTGATTTTTTTTCTAGCTATAACAACCATTCCCATTCATGTGTGAGGGACAAATTGGAGAATAGTTAAAACCCTTTTGTGAATAGAATTTGTAGTTTGTTTATATATATATAGAGAGAGAGAGAGAGATTATATAACCATGTTTTTGATTAGTTTTTATGTTGTAGGTTTATAAACTTAATGCATATTGCATTTTTTTTTATAATTTTCTTGTCTATACTGTATTTTCAAGCATTGAATTTTACAGGCTTGTTGTCGCTATTTTATTTCTAGCTACTAGATTTATTTATTTAAATTGTCAAGTGTGCATTTGAATTTAAATTAGAATCAAATGGTTGTGTATATTATGTATCACTTCTAGAGCATGAATGTGAACCTTTGTAACCCATAATCAGAGTTAGCCACTAGTTGGACCAAGGTAGAGTCAAAGTAGTTCTTTTTTCTTTTGGTTTATTTTTGTTTGAAAGTTTTATTTTGAGTAGTATATATTGTTATTCACATAAACACATTACAAACCATTCAGTCTCCATGTTCTTGATTATGTCCATACAACATCTATGTTTCACAAGTTTCAAAAAGAACTATGGGTTGATAGTTAAATGAAGCCTTAAGATAGTTGTATTTCGATCAACATATTTTAGTGTTGTCTATCTCCATTAACCTATTTTTCTAGGTTCCCAAACGAAATTTTTGTTTTCACTAAATGAAAGAGAAATTGTAAGTGACAATTGGTTTGGAGGACTATGTTGCAAATTTTTTCCATTGTATTATCGATTCTCGTAAAAAAAAAATTCCAGATATTTACCCTGGAATCTTTCTATTAGGAATTATTTTGAATTCTTGACTTTCTTTCTTAAGTATTCCCTTGGTTTACTTTCCAATTCTTCACCGAAAATGCATTCACTGGTGATGTTAATGATGTGTCCCGCGCTGCATGGATTACAAACTTACCTTTATTTGATTCTTATTTTGATGACTGACATTTTTTGTTTTAGGTTTCTTTTAGTTTACTTATATTTTCCTTTTCATGAATTGGCTTTAGTTTTAGCGCTTACCTTTTATTTGTGCATATTGCTTTCATCTTTTAATTTGAATATTGGTATGTTCCCTGAGTTGATTTGACTTCTTAGTCTTCCCTGAAGATTAATATTTCAGTTTGAGTGAAGAGCAGGTCCAATTCTGGTAACATACTGAGGAAATTTTTATAAGTCATGAGATGCATGGGATACTCTATCTGAATGGACATTCATAAATTTCTTAGTTGTGGATATGGACGGATAGTTGTAGTAGAAAACATGTTCTTATTGATCATACCATCATAATTCCTATGTATAGGAAAGTATTTATATATTCTTTTCTTTGAGATCCATCCACTTCATATTAATAATATGGCCAATACTATGATGGTTTTTGGGGAGGCCTGTGGGTTCAAATTGAATTCATAGCATCTACTCAGCAAATCAAAGCAACTCTTGTCACCCTACTTCCTTCATGCCCTATTTGCATATTCATATCTATATATATAATAAAAAAGAAGTTGAAATATATATTAATAGTGTGGGAAGTACAAGTAAACTTGTCAAGGCTATGGACACTTGCTGGTAGTGAGGTTATGATTGTATGGTATCGAGGAAAGTTAATCCTTTTGATCGTATACTTTCAAATGTTCTTCAAAATGATTTTTGACTTATGATGATTCGTTGATAGTTGTATAATGAAATTGACAAGTTATCTTTGGGACCTTTTGCAAATTTCAAATTATTTGATGATCCTATGTGACTACAGAGTTTGATGTTCTATTTTATGCCTTGAATGAGTTTGTTTTTGAGGAATTTTTGAATGGATGACTTAAATGAAGAACATATATGCATTTTTCATCCTCATTGGTGCATGTTGTACCTAATGTCATGATTTATGCTCAAGTTCCTATATGTTAATCATATTATTCATCTTAAAACTCTCGACTAGAATCACAAGATCATTAATTATTTCTATGAAATTGAGATTAGATACACACAACTTTCATGAAATTTATTTACAGTAGTAGGTGCTTATGAAAGGATGAGATCATGGATGGATATCTTTGAGAAACTTATTCTTCCTTTCTATGCATTTTGAAAACAAACCCAACACTTATTCATAAGTTTGTTGAAGGGAAATGAAAAGGAAAAGAATGTAATGTTTATGATATACTATCAAGTATCTTCTTCCTTGCACAACATATTTTATTATTTTTGTGGTTGCAGGATCAAGGTTGTAGATTCATTTCCTTTACCTGACCACTTCATTTTGAAATGCATATGGGAAACCCTCAATTTTCTTCCTATTGACTAGACTTCTCTCTATTCAGTTCTTGTTTATAATTTGAAGTCAACTTTCAACATTCAGAATTAATCCTTGTCTTTCCAAAACGTCAACCATATTTTCTTTTATCACCATTGTATTATTCTCTATGCTCTATTCCAAGGCATAAATTTATTGTAATGTATCATGTGGTCGGAACCTTGAGTCTTATCAAGAACCTTGACCATCGTCCTCTTCCCCATTGTGGAGATGTTCTACCATTTTCTCATAGTTATCCCCAAGGTCTGAAGCCAACAAGGTTATCGGATCCATGCACTCGAGCTCTCCTCATCTGACTGATAATCTACTTTGTTCATCCTAGTTATTGAAAATAAAAAATCGTCAAGCCAATTAGATTTATCTTAGTAGGTGAGCTCCATCAGAGTGCTCAGTCTGGGTTATCTTTCTGTAAAGCCTATCATATCACCTTTCCCATAAACTTATCCTACAAGCCAATCAGATGATCTCCATTAGATCTTTGGGTTGTCAAATTACTTCACTTACCTGGTTTCTTATTCTTCCTTACCATCAGATTCCAAAGTCAATCCAACTTTAGCCATCGGGTTTTCCCTCCAAGATTTTCCTTGGTCAGATTGACATATCTCAAGCGCCACTCTAGCATCAATATCCCTTTCATCATATGGGTAACCCTTTGTGGCATTGGCATGGTGTTAACGTGTCATGTGATGTGTCGTCCCTTTTCCCACTACTTGTTCACCATTTTTTTATCCAGAATCACGTGATATCAATCTCGATATGATGTGTGTACTTTGACTCAGCACCCAAGTATTTGGAATCTGTATGATACAATTTGTTTTAATTTATAATCCCTAAGTGTAGAATCTTGACCTACATGTGGAACCTTGACATGCATAGAACCAAGCCTAATTTTTTCATATTTTGTATATATGATTTGTATAGTTTTATTTATTTATTTTTTTTACTTTTTACTTTTTTAATTTTATTCATTTTATTTATTTATTTTAATTTTATCATGGTTTTGCAAATATACACATGGTTTTTAATTTCTCATGGTTTTCCCAAATTTATCCATGATCCTTCCAAACTTACCCATAGTTTTGAATTTCCCATTTATTCCAAGAATTACATGAAAAAAATACTTTTACTTTTGAAATCATTTTTACATTGGAAAATTACCTTTTACACTAAGGATTAAATTTACCAGATGTGCATTTTCCCTAAATCCCTAAAGTGTATTTCATGATTTGTTTATGGATTTTTTTTTTTAACTTTTTCAGTA
>JZKD02S2189914.1:186370-213757 GCA_000966675.3 Picea glauca | reverse complement strand
CTCCAAAATCTCAAAAATTATATTTTATTATTTATTTTCAAACCTAGATATTTTATTTCTTATTTTTCAATTTATGTCCATAGTTTTTATTTATTTATTCTATTTTATTAATTTTAATTTTATATTACTATTTTATCCACCCAAATCCTTGTATACCACATTAGATTATTTTATTATGAATTTGGGATTTCACCCATGAGGGGACTATGGAACTATTAGAATATTTTATTATTATTTTGGGCCTTCCTCCTTTCTCATCGGAATTTTTACCATTTCGAAAATTTCCCCATTCGGCAATGGACTATGGAACTATTATAATATTTTATTTGTATTTCAAGCCTTCCCCTTTATCATTGGAATTTTTACCATTTTAGGAATTCCCCCATTCCGGAACTTACCTATTCGGAAGTTCATTGATTATTTTATTAATATTTCATAGTTTTCTTTCATTCGGGACTTGCTCCATTCACACATTCTTTATTGAATTCTTAAGCCATTATATGTTTTACTTGTTTTTCCTATTTTACACCGATGTACGAGCCAAAAAAATCTACACGAACTCAAGGTTCTATGCCTCCTGATGCAGGAGCATCGTCAGCAGCCAAGCAAGCATGGATGCAAAAGCCAGCTGGGAAAAGCGCCAGCACATTTTTCATGTTTTTCATGTTTTGAAATATTAAGAAGTGAATATAAATGTAATAGCTAGAAGCGTACTTGCATTTATGTATGGCTGTTGTAAACAAATCGTGAGCGATTTGCTCTCATCTGTCAATGTAAAAGGCATTTAAGCCCACTTAATGAAAGTAGGTAGATTAGATAGTTTAGAAGAGCAGGAGGGAAAACGAATATAGACAGCCTCGTCTGTGTATCATTAGATCATTAACACATTAGCACAGGATAGAAGGAGAGAGTTGTAGCAGAGAGTTGAAGAGAATAACCCATGAACAGAAGCACTTGAGTTAATATATGGAGCTTTGACTTAGATTTCATGGTGTTATGATGTTTTTTGTTCATACATGGTGAATGATATACTTATGATTGTTTTATTCTCTCTGTTATGCATTTTTTATGAGGCTATGTTGTGTATGTATGATTTCATGTTGAATGTTTGAAGTCTGAGAGAGAGAATGAGTTTCAATTGTTTCTCTTCCTGAGTGAGAGAAGTTCCTGCAAGGAGTGCAGTGAAACATCCACAAGGTGTGCGTTGACAAAGATTCTGAGCTTTATCTCAAAAATATTAGGAGAGATACCGTTGTTCTCATTCCAGCAGAAGTACAGGTGAAGCACAAAAACTGTGCAAGGTGTGTGCAGGCTAGTCAAGGCTTTAAACTTATCAACTAAGATTGAAAGATAAAGGATTTTTGTTGCAGAGGGTGCACAGAGTCGAAGAATCAAATACTTAGAAGTATTTGAAAGATTTCCACAAGGAGTGCGTGTAGGAGTCCTTCTGAGACTCAAGTTTGCAAGTAAAAGCTCAAAAGGGTTAGTACCTTTGAAGTGTTCAAAGAGAGACGGAGCGAAATCGCTTTGCAGAAGTCAAGTTCATATGAGGAACACTAGTTCATTTCGCAGAAGTCTTCAAGGAATGAACGAGCGGTTGGAATTCTCTGTGGAGAAATCGCGAAGTCATGAGGACCGTGGATTCAGTGAAGCTGCAAGGAGGTTAAGTGTCGGATGAATCCACCCTCCGAGAGGTAAGACTCAACATGGATCGTTAATCGTGATAGTGGAGCCATTAGGATCATTTCGGCAAATCAGAGGTTGTAAGTTCGGAGTGCGAGCCAAAACCCTTGGTTGCTCTAACTCCCGAAGCGCGAATTGGATTATCATGTGAGAAGGCAAGGAGCTGAATTTTTAGAAATTTGGAAGTTTGGATTTTGGTGTTTCGGAGGTTTTGTTGACAAGGAGTCGGGACATAGTGGAGTGAAAATCCTGAAGTCGCAAGTCGCGAAAAAACGTTGGGGTGAATTTTGGGATTTTGGCACTTCGTGTATCAGAAAGCGGAGGAGATAGTGTTCTAGGATCGAGAGTTTCGAACTCCCGATACCCGGAAGTCTGAAATCATGTGGGTCGTCGGATTGGAAGGGTGACTATTGGTTGTTGATTTCATAGGGGATCTATTTCAAAGTTCGGGGGTTGGAAAGACGAGAAGCCTCACATCCGGATTCGCGAAATCACGAAGTCCGAAACCTCGATGAAGTGAAAAGTCCATTAGGAAGCCAACCTTTGCTGAACACATCAGGATTCGGCATTTCGGCACTTTAGAAGACAAGGGATCAGGTTTCCTTGCTCTGGAATTCCCAAAGTCGCGGAGGGCGATACATGCATGGAGGAGGACACGACCAGACATTTTGAGTTTTGGCATTTCGGGTTTTTGGTGGGTTAAGGGGCCGGAAACCTTGACAATGGAAATCACGATATCGCAAAACCCGAAGTCCCGAATTAGTGAAGGGTGCGAATTTATTGTGGTCAAGGAGACTTGGGTGATGCCTTGTGTTTAATCACGTGGGCACACTCATAAGGACCTATGGAGGAACACCATTGTGTGTGTGTGTGTGTGTGTGTGTTTTTGTGGGGAAATCAAAGAGTCAATCAGACTCAAGAGGGCAGATTTAGAATGATCCTGCGCGGATCTCAGCCTGAGGGTTCAGGGGTCTGCATCAAGTGGTATCAGAGCTGTAGAACAAGTATTTTCTTTCTGTAGCAGAGAAAAGAGGAACATTTTACAACCATGCCACCAAGAAGAAGAGATAGGCCAATGCCTGATCCAGCAGTGGAGAGGGAAATGCACGAACTATGTGCCAAACTTGATGCCATGGAAACAGCACAAAGGCACACAGTTGATGCTGGGGATATAAGCGAGGCTGAAAGTGAAAATGAAGCTGGACACAAAGGAGAAGTTGCGGTCGAAGATGCTACAGACGAACACCTATTCAGGGCTATTGCAACGATAGGTGCTAGAGAAAAAAGGGACATTCCAGTGTATGAAGGAAATCGGGATGTTGAAGAGCTTCTAGACTGGATTAGAGATCTGGATAAATACTTCGACTATGAGGATGTTGAGGAAGATAAGAAGGTAAAACATGATGTCACTAGACTTAAAGGGCATGCAACACTATGGTGGGATGAACTGCAAGCTGACAGACGTGGTCTGTGATATGACATTTAAGATGAGATGAGCATGATGACCCTTTGAAATGTAGAAGATGCTTACCATATGGCTCTGAAAGCTGAAGAGAAGTTGAGCCGAAAGCAATGTCAAAGAGGCCGAGGCAGAAGTCAAGCTAGAGGAAAAACAACTACCTAAGAAAAAACTCAAAAATCTAAACAAGAGGTGAAGAAACCTCAAACTCAAACTGAGAGAGGAGGAAGCTCACAGAGAGGGCAGTATGCTGATAGAAATATTTTTCCTTGAGCTAGAGGAAGAGGAAGAGGTCGAGGAGGTGAAGTGAAATGTTTTGTCTATGGGAAAAATGGACATAAATCTTATGAGTGTCCAAAAAGAAATAAAAAGGTGGTGAGACTCACATTGTCGAAGCTCAAGGACAAAATGTTGAGGCAGAAGATGTTGAGGGAAAAAGATCCTTAATGATGAGGAAAATTATTTTAATGCCAGAAAAAGAGGCAGAGGACCCAGCCCAAAGGAACAGTCTATTTCAGATTGCTTGCAAAACAAAAGACAGAGTATGCAAAGTCATCGTGGATAGCGGTAGCACAAAAAATCTCGTTTCTACAGAGATGGTAGAAAAGTTGGCGCTGGAGACTATCGTACATCCAAGCCCATACAGAGTTTCGTGGCTACAAAAAGGACATCAGGTAAATGCCACTAAACAATGTTTAGTTGAATTTAAAATAGGAGGATATAAGGATGAAATATTATGTGATGTTATTCCCATGGATGTTTGCTATCTATTGCTGGGTAGACCATGGCAATATGACAGGATTGTGATTCATGATGGGAGAAAGAACACATACACCCTGGAGAAAAATGGGAGAACGCACATGTTGTTGCCTATCAAGGACAAAGAAGTGAAACCAGAGGTAAGCAACATTGTACTTCTCATGAGTGGGAAGGAACTTATTAATGAAGTTAAGAAGAAGGAAGACACACAATTTATTGTGGTCAAGAAGCCTAGAATTGTTTTGACCAGTACAAGAGTGGATGATTTACCAGAGGAGATCCAGAAGTTGTTGGAAGAGTTCGTTGATGTAGTAGTGGACGAACTACCTTGTTCGTTGCCACTGATCAGGAGTATAAGCCATCACATTGATATTATACCTGGAGCCAGTTTACCAAACAAAGTAGCATACAGATTGACACTGTAGGAGAATGAAGAAGTCAAGAGGCAGGTCCAGGACTTAATGGACAAAGGATTGATTAGAGAGAGCTTGAGTCCATGTGTTGTTCCAACAGTGCTCAGCTCAAAGAAAGACGGAGGCTAGAGAATGTGTACAAACTCAAGGGAAATCAATAATATTACCATCAGATATAGATTTCCATTACCAAGGATGAACGATTTGATGGATTTCTTGGGTGGAGAAAGATTTTTTTCAAAGATTAATTTGAAAAGCAGATATCATCAAATTTGAATGAGAGAAGGTGATGAATGGAAGACAACATTCAAGACGAATGAGGGGTTGTATGAATGACTTTTCATGCCATTTGGTTTAACTAATGCACCCAATACTTTCATGAGGTTGATGAACAAAGTCCTAAAGGATTTCATTGGGAAATTCATCATTGTATATCTTGATGATATATTAATTTTCAGCAAGATAGAAGCAGAGAACTTAAAGCATTTATCCGCAATGATGAAGAGATTACAACAAGAGAAATTATTGATTAATATGAAGAAATCATCATTTATGAGGACATAACTCATTTATTTGGGTTTTGTTATCTCTGCAAATGAGTTGAAGATGGATCCAGAAAAGGTAAATGCGATTAAGAATTGGCTATCACCGAAGAGTGTATTTGAAGTTTGAAGGTTCCATGGTTTGGCTAGATTCTATAGGAAATTCATACGAAACTTCAGTGGGATTAGTGCACCAATGATGGATACGGTGAATAAAAGACATAAATATTTTCACTGGATAGAGGAAGCTAAGAAGAGTTTCAACCTGCTGAAGAAGAAGATCATTGAGCAGCCAATTGTGGTTTTGCCAGATTTCAGCAAGACATGCCAGGTCAAGTGTGACATGAGTGGATTTGTAATAGGAGTGGTCTTGAGCCAAGATGACAGACTGATCGCATACTTCAATGAAAAATTGAATGAAGTGAAGGTTAAGTACTCCACATATGACAAGGAATTCTATGCGGTCATACAAGCACTGAAGAAATGGAGGCATTATTTGGTTCCCAAGGAGTTTGTTCTGTACAGTGATAATGATGTTTTACAATTCGTGACTCAATAGGAGAAGTTGAACCAAAAACATGATAAATGGGTTGAATTCATGTAGAATTTTACTTTTGTGACTAAGCATATTTCCGGAACTGCTAACAAAGTTGTTGATGCTTTGAGCAAGAAATGTTTGCTTATGAAGGAATTCAGAGTCAAAACTTTGAGTTTTGATAACCTCAAAGAAATGTATAGGGATGATCCAGATTTTAAGGAAGCATATGAGGCATTTGAGAATCCAGTTCTCAGGAAAAGAACCCAATGGATTGAATACATGATCCAAGATGGATTATTGTTCATGGGCAATCAACTATGTATTCCAAAATGCTCCATGAGGGAGAATTTGTTGAAGGAAAAACACAGTGGAGGATTGGTCGGACACTTTGGTCATGATAAGATGTTCTCAAAGTTGAATGGATCATATTTTTGGCTAGGGATGAGGACAAATGTTAAGAAATTTGTGGACAGATGCAGGAGTTGTCAGTACACAAAAGGGAAAAGGCAGAACACAAGGTTATACCAGCCATTACCCATACATGAGAGGCTGTGGGATGTAGTGAGCATAGATTTTATATTGGGACTACCAAGAACACAGAGAATCTATGATTTGATCTTTGTGGTAGTAGATAGATTTTCAAAGATGGCACATTTCATACCATGCCAGAAAACCAGCGACGCAACTCATATTGCGAACTTGTTTTTCAAGGAAGTCATCAGACTTCACAGCTTGCCAAGGAGTATTGTTTTTGATCGAGATACCAAGTTCATGGGACATTTCTGGAGGACTTTATGGAAGAAGTTGGGGACAAGTTTGTCATCTATATTAGCGTATCATCCTCATACAGATGGACAGACAGAAGTTGTGAACAAGAGCTTGGGGGATTTGTTGAGGAGCCTAGTGATTGAACACCACAGTCAGTGGGATCATATTCTACCACGGGCAGAATTCTCTTACAATGACTCACTCAACAGAATCACAGGGAAGAGTCCATTCTAGATTTTATATGGAATGCAGTCACGGGGAGTTTCTTAATTGAAAGATTCAGAACAAAATGAATTCAAAAGTGCTAGTGTAGAGGAATTTGCAGAAGCAATGAAGGAGCTTTATAGCCGAATTAAGGAACGATTGTAGAATTCAAATCAAGATTACAAGCGCAGAGAAGATCAACACAAGCGAGAACTTAAATTTGAAGTTGGTGATTTGATCCTTGCACATTTGAGGAGGGAGAGGTTCTCAAGAGGAAAATATAACAAAATGAAGATGAAAAAGATTGGACAATGCAAGGTTGTAAAGATATTTGAGGCAAACACATATGAGATTGAATTACCCAATGGGATCGAAATTTCACCGATATTCAATGTTGCAGATTTGTACCCTTACAAAGCTGAAGAAACGAGAGCAGAGGAGGAACATAAAGAAGTTCAATGGAAAAAACAGATGCCTGTAGCTGAAAAGCCACAGATGGAAAGCATAATTGACAAGAGGATTAGCAAAAAGACCAGGAGGAAGGAGTATTTTGAATACTTGGTCAAATGGAAGGGACATCCAATTGAAGATGCCAGTTGGTAGGATGAAATAGAAATTCATAAGCATGGACAAACCATGCAAGAGCTCATGAACATGAGTTCATGAAAATTTTCAAGCAAGAGAGTATGATGCAGGAGCATCGTCAGTAGCCAAGCAAGCATGGATGCAGAAGCCAGCTGGGAAAAGCGCCAACACATTTTTCACATTTTGAAATGTTTTGAAAGATCAAGAAGCAGATATAAATGTAATAGCTAGAAGCATACTTGGATTTATGTCTGGCTGTTGTAAACAGATCATGAGCGATTTTCTCTCATCTATCAATATAAAAGGCATTTAAGCCCAGTTAATGAAAGTAGGTATATTTGAATTATAGATTAGATAGTTTAGAAGAGAAGGAGGGAAAACGAATATAGACAACCTCATCTTTGTATATTTAGATCATTAACACATTAGCATAGGATAGAAGGAGAGAGTTGTAGCAGAGAGTTGAAGAGAAGAACTCATGTATAGAAGCACTTGAGTTAATATATGGAGCTTTGACTCAGATTTCATGGTGTTATGATGTTTTATGTTCATACATGGTGAATGGTATACTTATGGTTGTTTTATTCTCTCTATTATGCATTTTTTATGAGGCTATGTTGTGTATGTATGATTTCATGTTGAATTTTTGAAGTCTGAGAGAGAGAATGAGTTTCAATTGTTTCTCTTCCTCAGTGAGAGAAGTTCCTACAAGGAGTGCAGTGAATCGTCCGCAAGGTGTGTGTTGACAAAGATTATGATTTTTATCTGAGAAAGCTCAGGAGAGATATTTTTGTTCTCATTCCAACAGAAGTATAGGTGAAGCACAAAAGCCGTGCAAGGTGTGCACAGGCTAGTCGAGGCTTTAAAATTATCAACTAAGATTGAAAGGTAAAGGACTGTTGTTGCAGAGGGTGCACAGAGTCGAAGAATCAAATACTTAGAAGTATTTGAAAGATTTCCTCAAGGCGTGCGTGTAGGAGTCCTTCTAAGACTCAAGTTTGCAAGTAAAAAGTTCAGAAGGGTTAGCACCTTTGAATTGTTCAAAGAGAGACGGAGTGAAATGGCTTTGCAGAAGCCAAACTCAGATGAGGAACACTAGTTCATTTCACAGAAGTCTTCAAGGAAGGAACGAGTGGTTGGAATTCTCTGTGGAAAACTCACGAATTCGCAAGGACTGTGGGATTCAATGAAGCTGCAAGGAGGTTAAGTGTCAGATGAATCCACCCTCTGGGAGGTAAGACTCAACGTGGACCGTTAATCATAATAGTGGAGCCATCAAGATCATTTTTGTAACAACCCTTCTTAAATAGATGTATAAGGATTAGTAATTATAATTAATTTGATAATCTGACTATCCTAATATGTTAGTTAAACAATAATTATTTCTTAATAATATTAACTAATTAATTATTATTAATTACTTGTTCATATCTATCAATGATTAATTAATTATTAATTGACTCATTAATTAATTGAGTAGAGAATTAAAGGGGTTAATAATTAAATTTATTAAAGACTTACATATACGGGGGGGAAGAAACATTGAATAAGAGGATAAAACATTAAATAAGAGGATAAGACATTAAATAAGAGGATCATTCTTTTGGGGGGAGGCAAGAAGCATTTTGAGGAGGAGGATATATTTCTATGGGAGATTTTTCTGTGGAGATCTCTAGTGTGAGGAGTTTGATTTTGGTGGATTTTGGTGAATCAGAAGCAGGGGGCACCAGTTTGCTGGGGGTTTTGGGCACATGGGCCAGGATATCCTTATGTTATCTTGGAGCTAGGGAGTCGGGCAGGCTGCTCCTAGCTGGAAGGGAGGAATACTCGGTTTTGGGAAGTGTTTGACACAGTTTCAACTTCAGCAATGGACAACCAAATCAATGGGGGAATTAGCATCAGGAAGAGGTAATTTATTTATTCTGTTAAGTAATTCTTATGTTGTGGATAAAATTTTAATTTCTGCTGAATATTTTTGCTTATTCGATGGTCAATGAATTACGTATGCAATGAGAAAAGAATTATATGTTTAATTGACTGAAATTTTTTGGATTTAATAGAGTTAGGACTCTACAATTTCGGCAAATCAAAGGTTGTAAGTCCGAAGTGCGAGCCAAAACCCTTGGTTGCTCAAACTTCCGAAGCGTGAACTGGATTATCTCGTGAGAAGGCAAGGAGACGAATTTTTGAAAATTCAGAAGTTTGGATTTCAGTCTTTCGGAGGTTCTATTGACAAGGAGTCAGGACATAGTGGATTGAAAATCTTGAAGTCGCAAGTCGCGACAGAATGTTGGGGTGAATTTCGGGATTTCGGCACTTCGTGTATCGGAAAGAGGAGGAGATAGTGTTCTAGGATCGAGAGTTTCGAACTTCCGGTACTCGGAAGTCTGAAATCACGTGGGTCATTGGATTGGAAGGGTGACTATTGGTCATTGATTCTGTAGGGGAGTTGTTTCAGAGTTCAGGGGTTGGAAAGACAAGAAGCCTCGCGTCTGGATTCATGAAATCGCAAATTCCAAAACCCTGATGAAGTGAAAAGTCCATTGGGAAGCCAACCTTTGTTGAACACATTGGGATTCAACATTTCGGCACTTTAGAAGACAAGGGATGGGGGTTCCTTGCTTTGGAATTCTCGAAGTCGTGGATCGTGATACATGTGTGGAGGAGGACGCAACTAGACATTTTGGGTTTCATCATTTCGGGTTTTTGGCGAGTTAAGGGGCCGGAAACCTCTTCAACGAAAATCGTGATATCACAAAACCCGAAGTCCCGAATTAGCGAAGGGCGTGACTTTATTGTGGTCAAGGAGACTTGGGTGATGCCTTATGTTTAATCATGTGGGCACACTCATAAGGACCTTTGGAGGAACACCATTGTGTGTGTGTGTGTGTGTGTGTGTTTCCCCGTGGGGAAATCAAAGAGTCAGTCTGACTCAGGAGGGAAGATTTAGAACAATCCTGTGCAGATCTCGACCTGAGGGTTCGGGGGTCTGCATCACCTCCTCTAGTTCCAAACATAACATAAGTAGAAGGAGTGGGGGCGAAAATATATACCATTAAAGCTCAATACATCCAATGCATGTGGGATAATGATTTAGAGATGAAGATCTACGGTCTGTATCAACCCCGCGAGAAAATCAACGATTGTTAAGTGTTGATTTTAGGCAGCCATATATTGAGCTCTAGGAATCCAAATTGGGCTTGGGATAGCTCATTGGAAAGATGTTGAAGAGGGGAAAATGATGGAAGAATAACTCAAGCCATGTCAACAATAAAGATGCCTAAAAAGTTTAGGTAAAATAGGGCCATGAATTTGAAGGGGGGTGAATTGTAAATTCCTTAGATAGCCATAAGTCATGATCTAGAAGAGGAAATCAAGCCCAAGATATTTCAATGGAAAGATGAAGTAGAGAAGAAGAATATGGAAGAATCTTATTCACTACATTGACACCAAAAAAACCTAGAAACATTTGAGGAACCTGAGAGTATTCAACTAAGTAGAATCAATGATATTTTCATTAAATATCACTCATGAAAAACCTACAGAGGGAGATTAACTACTCAAGAGTCTTTCTAAATTATTTTTATAATGCTTGTATATTCATTAACGAAAATGTATGGAAAATTCAATTCATTTAATGAGACAAAATAAGCAAGTTGAAGAGATGTAATTGTTGACTATTATAGAATATGGAAGGTCTTCATTTTGTTATAAAAGGAAGACCGTTGAATGTAAGAAGGGAATTTTTTTTATCTCATCAATGGAGAGCAGAAGGCATTTTGAGATCATTTCCATTATCGAATACATTTGGGACTATTCTAAATTTGTGTTTTTCATTTAAACCTATTGAATATTTATCATATGAACTATTTTTGTGTGTAGTATTTGAGATGTTTAAGTTGTTATGATTTCTATTGAATATAGTGGTAGTGTTATAGGTCCAATATGAAACTATTTTTTATTTAATCTAAAACATTATTGCTTTAGCATGTGATTGATTTTCATGATCTATTTATGCAATTAATGACATTATTTTATACTATGTTCATTCTATAGATTTTATCCTATATGGGATAGGTTAAAAGTAGTTAGATTAATTAGTTTTCTTTTATTTTAGATTAGATTTAGAATTAATGGGAATTCTTTGCGGGACAATTTATTTCCTTTCCCTCTTTTTCTTTTAATTATTAGTGGCAACCAAGCCCACATATTGGTTGGAAATGCTACTCCAAATGAGAGTAGGTCTGATTGGGACATGCCATTGGGCGTTCTCCCTTAACTGTTTGGCAGGCCATTTGGACACATCAACAAACTCAAATGAATATAACGAATAATACCCAATGCTTGAACATAAATAATGAAATATATGGGTCATTTACTGAGCTAGGGTTCAGATGCATCTTGGATAAAAAAGAAGATGTGCATGGGAATCATGAATGTTGGGGTTTGGACATAAAGATTTGGCATCAAAAGAAGATGTGCATGGGTCTTTCCTTGAGATGGATATCACCTCTTATCATTTGGACAAAAGTAATAATGAGTGGTATTTCTCCAGGCTAGATATCTCACACATATAAAGAAAGAAATGAATGGGATCTGTTGTGAGAGGTAATAAACAATTAATTGTGCACCCAACAAATCATGTGAGTGAATAAGCAATGGATAGTGCACCCAACAAGTGATGAGATTGACCCAACAAGTAAATTAAATTCCCATTAGAGATTATTACAAACCAACAACCAAGTTAAACGCCCAATAAGATGAAGATACCCCAAGAAACAAGTGAACTATGTATAGGAACTTCATTTTTTTCATCTAGACAATGAGAATTCACCCTAGAGAGAGAGAGAGAGAGAGAGAGAGACCGAATCCTATGAGAGAGAAATAATATTTTATCAAGATCTCCAATAGCTCTGAAATAATGACTATTGATCTTCCCTCACGCCATGTGTTCAATGGTGGAGATTAACTAGTTTTTGTAACAGGCAAGAACCATTTAGATATGATATAATATAATCAATAATTATATTATTAATCATTATTCTAAGAGAATTTATTCTTGTTGTTATCCAAACATCAATAGTATCTTCCTTCTAGTTGGTGTTGAAGAACTCAAGGAATTGGAGCTTCCTTCAAGATGGAGCCTGAGAATCAGGGGGTTATAGCCTCCTTCTGGTTCAAGCCAGATAATTCAGGGAGTCTTATCTTCCTTCAGGTTGAAGCCTGTAAATAGGGAGTTGGAGCCTCTTTCCAGTTGTAGTTGGAAAATTTGGAAGTTTGTACTTCCAATGAATGTATTCTTGACAATATATAAGAAATCATTTCATGGTTTTTTCTGTTTTGGTTTCCACATAAATTTTGGTGTACCATGTATTGATGTGGCACTTCTTATGTTTATATGCTCATGATATATTGAATTCGATCATATATGATACATTGATGATATATTTCTGATAAAGTTGAATTTTATATATTGTGGTTGAAAGTGGTAAAAGTGCTCATACTGATTCACCCCCCTTTTCAATATTCTGACAATTAGTATCAGAGTTGGTTCCTTCAAGGAAACAGTTTAACCATTGGAAGGTAGATCATGGAATATGTTGAGATTGGAGTCCGCAATTTGATGGTTAGAATGGCCAGAGATATGAAATGTGGAGCATAAGGATGAAAATATTCTTAGAGGCATAAGGATATGATGTTTGGAAATCAGTTGTTGTAGGGTACACCACTACAAAGAAACCTCTGAATACTACAACCAAGAAAGAATTGAAAAGAAATAACAAAAAAAAATGGATTTCATCTTGGAAAGATTACTTAATTCAGTAAAAGAGAAAGTGGGAAAATGTTCACCAGTTAAAGAACTTTGGGATAAGCTACATAATATCTGTTTTGAGGAATCTCCCATCACAGAGCCAGAGAATTCTAAATAATATGTAGGTATAGAGAAAGAAGAAATATGCTTGTCATGTTAGATAGATTCGGAAGAAGAAAATTGTGAAGAAGACACAGTAGATCTTGAAGAAGAACTAATTAGTGATTTAGATTAACTAAAGAAAGAAAGAGAAGAAAACACGTCACTTGAGAAATAATTGATCAAGCTAAAGGAAGGTGTTCAAAGTTCTAAAGAATTCGAAATAGAAGAAGCCAGAAGGATTAAAGAAACATAGAAAAATTAGTTGGAAGAAAAGAAGTGTCTAGAATCTTAAATTGCATCACTAAGAAAGGAAGCAAAGTAGAAATAATAACTTAAGGAAAATAAGCTTGAAGCATAATTCAGTCAATGAGAAAGAAGACTTGAAGAAGAAATCATATTCTTGAAAGTTCAACTTGAGGAAGCAAAGAGAACAAAAGAAGTAATGAAGATCCAAATGATGAAGAAAGAACATTAAAGTTGAAGAAGAAGAAAAAGATCCAAATGAACTTGTCATAATCATTACATTACGTTATGTAGCTTATCCCAAAGTTCTTTAGCTGGTGAACATTTTCCCACTTTCTCTTTTACTAAATTAGGTAATCCTGCCAAGATGAAATCCATTGTTATTTTGTTATTTCTTTTCAATTCTTTCTTGGTTGTATTTTTCATAGGTTTCTTTGTAGTGATGTACCCTGTAACAACTGATTTCCAAACATCATATCCTTATGTCTGCAAGAATATTTTCATCCTTATGCTCCACATTTCATATCTATGGCCATTCTAACCATCAAATTTTGGTACTTCAATCTCAACATACTCCATGATCTACCTTCCAATGGTTAAATTGTTTCCTTGAAGGAACCGACTCTGATACTAATTATTGGAATATTGAGAAGGGGGTTGAATCAATATGAGCACTTTTACTACTTTTAACCATAATATATAAACTTCAACTTTATCAACATTATATGATCAATGTATCATATATGATTGCATTCAATATATCATGATCATATAAACATAAGAAGTGCAACATCAATACATAGTACACCAGAATTTATGTGGAAACCCAAATGGGAGAAAAACATGAAATGATTTCTTATATATTGTCAAGAATACATTCATTGGAAGTAACAAATTCCCAATATTCCAACTACAATTGGAAGGAGGCTCGAACTCCCTATTTATAGGCTTCAACCTGAAGGAAGATACAACTCCCTGAATTATCTAGTTTGAACCAGAAGGAGGCTATAACCCCTTGATTCTCAGGCTCCAACCTGATGTAAGCTCCAATTATCTGATTTCTTCGGCACCAACTAGAAGGCAGATGTTGTTGATGTTTGGATAACAACGGGAAGACATTATCTTAGAATAATAATTAATAATATAATTATTGATTATGAAATATCATATATAATATGTAAATGATAATAATAAATAGTTATTGTTTATTCAAGGGACACATCCTTTCATGGATGGTCACCATATGTTCCCTATATATGTAACACTCATAATTGTAATAATATATCGATCATATCTTATATGAAGAAAAACAACATGGTATCATAGCAGGACTGGGCTTGACTCCCTCACAGAAGGGCCCAGGTAAATGAAAAAGAAATGGAAGCCTAACATAGGGTCACAGATATATTCGTTTGTCATCGTGAAGGTTGTTGTGTTTGGATTCCATGAGACTGCGAACCTCCGCCTTATATAGATATTGTGGAGATGAAGGAAATCTATTTGTGAGATAAGGAGGCTTGGACCAAAATCCTATGAAAGCCATATTATATTAAAATATTTTCAAAATCCTCCCCGTATGAGCGGAGAAGCGAGATGGATCATGGAAGACTGAAGTCTTCATATCAGAAAATATTCGCAGGAATATTTTTCACTATGTTCAAGGTGAATCTTGAGAACGACAAAGATTATATGGTATCCTGGAGGAAATTTAACATGGACAATGCTTGCATATCCTATTGGAGTGTGTCGACTTGGAACAATGGTTTCATGTGTGCAAGATAGTTCAAGGAGAATCTTTGATAACTACAAATATTAGACGATATCCTGGGCCCTGGAGGTGTTTCAACCTAGAAAATTCTCACAGATCCGTGCAAAATAATAAATGTGCATGCATCTAGTCCTAATTCTTAATAGATCATGGACATTATCGACGTTAGATGGTACAATGTATGTTGACATCCAAGGGGAGAATTACTAAGAAGGACCATGCAAACACATGAAGGTCAGATTTTCGCAACGTTGAGAGAGCGTGGATTGTGAAAAGAAACATTTATTAGGTGAACCTCTTGTCTCTAAAGAAAAAAAAACAACATTTATGTCCACCCTCGTTAAGAGGGAGGTGTGTTGTTTTCTCTCCTCTAGCTAAATAACCCCTCTGGACAAGGGTTTCCCCAATTAGTCATGTGAGGTGATTGAGGGAGTAATGCTCAGTTGGGTACAAGTATTGCCTATTCCATGTGAGGTGGCTAGGTGTGAATGAGGCTATGTTTGTAGTCTTGCCTATGCCATGTGAGGTGGCTAGGTGTGAATAAGACTACTAGGAGTGGAGAAACATCACAACATGGTCATGGAGACTATGGAAGTGGTTTTGTACCACTGGAAAATAGTTGTGTACTACTATGACATGGAAATATTTGTGTACTATTGGATGACATTTTAGTAGATTTGTGCTACTATTTGATTGCAGCATAGTCATAAAGAATGTGGCGAATGATTTGAGCTACCAATGGCATGGTAGTAGCAGTATGATACTAGTTGATTGCAAAGTAATCAGTGTATTACTAGATGAAGGAACCAAGACATTGGTTTCATGAGGAAACCTTGATATGTCTTGGGGGGCATTGGTTCCATGAGGGAACCTTGATGTGTCCTAGAGATTTTTGAGGTAGGGATCAAGAGGGAGTACATTGTTCCTCACAACCCTCAACATAATGGGGTTGCAAAGAGGAATAACATATCTATTGTTGAGAAAATTAAGGTGATGATTCATGATCAACATTTACCTATGTTTCTATGGGTAGATGCATCCATGACTGTAGTGTATGTTCAGAATAGAATTCCTTAAGGAACATGACTCCCGAGGAGGCCTTCACCAGAGTGAAGCATGAGGTTGGACACTTCAAGATATTTGGTTGTTCAATATACATTCATGTACCCAAGGAGAAAAGGACCAAGCTAGATCCTTCAAGTAGAAAGGGTACATTTGTGGGGTATAGTGAGTATTTGAAGGAATATCGGATCTACATCATTGGTCAGAGATAGATTGAGTGAGAGACAAGAAGAGATGGTACCTTCCGAGAGATCAAGATACCTCAGAGATATTCATGCTATGTCTCATCTATGAGCCACATCATTGATTCTAAACCTTTTTGTTATAAGGAGGCAACTAGTCATCTAGTATGGAGAGATGCCATGATGGAGGAGTATCAATCCATCATGAAGAATGATGTGTGGGATATTGTTCTGAGACCTGAGGGGAAGTTTGCAATGAATTCCAAATGGATCTACAAGATCAAACACATAGTTGACAAGAGCATTGAGAGGCACAAAATGACATTTGTTTCTAGAGGATTCTATCTGGTGGAGGGAATAGATTATGAGGACACATTTTCTCATGTTGCTCGATACACTTCTATATAGATGATTATTTCCCCTACAACATACATCAGTTTGAGAGAACATTAGAAGGATGTAAAAACAAAATTTCTAAATGGAGAGATTGAGGAAGAAGTATACATTGAGCAGCCAGATGGTTTCGTGATACATGAGAAGGAGTCTCATGTGTACAGGTTGAAGAAGGCCTTGTATGGAATCAATCAACCACCTCAAGCTTGGTATGCGAGGATTGATGGACACCTGATAATTTTTGGGCGTCAACAAAATTTTTGTCGATCCTAGCCTATACTACAAGACTGTTAATGGTGAGTCCTTGATTTTGGTCCTCTACATTGATGATTTATTCCTCACTGATACAGAGAGACTTATTGTTTAATGCAGTTATGCATTGGCCTCTAAGTTTGAGATGGAGTACCTTGGTATGATGCACTACTTCTTGGGACTATAGGTGTGGCAGAAAACTGATGAGATATTCCTGAGTTAGGGGAAGCACACAGTTGAGATATTGAAGAATTTTGGGACGATGAACTTGAAGCTTATGGCTACACCAATGGTGATGAATCTAAATAAACTAAGTGTGTCTTCTTCTCATTCTAACGTAATTGATCTGAATATGTACACACAGTTAATCGGATAATTTATGTATTTGGTTAACACCAAACCAAATATTTTCTATGCAGTGAGTGCACTTATCCAGTTTATGAGTCAGTCGAGATAGACACAGTGGATATCTACGAAGCATTTGTTTAGTTTCTTTCGAGGCACAGATGGAAATGATATGAGATATACTTATAGTATTGATATGATATGGTAGGAATTTATTGACTCTGATTGGGAAGGGATCACAGTGGACAGAAAGAGCACCTTCGGGTGTTGCTTCACTTTGGGATCTTCCATGGTTTCCTAGTATAGCAGGAAATGGACTTTTGTGGATTTGAGCACAACAAAAGTAGAGTTCATTTCATTAAGTATTTCAGTCTATGAAGAAGTGTGGCTCCGCGAGATCCTTGCATATTTATCCGAACATGTGTTGGGTTCCACCATTATTCATTACGGTAACCAAAATTTGTGTGAAGATATCAAATAATCCAATGTTTCATGATGAATCAAACCACATTGAGATCAAGTAACATTACATCTGATACATGGTGCAAAGGAAGTAAGTATTGGTGCAGTACCTTCCTACAGATGAGCAAGTTGTTGATGTTCTTACCAATCCATGATGAAGTTCAAGTACTTCTGTGATAGACTTGGCATGGTAGAGAATTCCTCCCTAGATGAGAGGAAGTGTTGATGTTTTCATATTCTTGAGACATTCTCGAGATTGTACTCCTCTGTGACTGATTTGAGTTGATATGTGATGACAATTATCTGAGAAGGGATAAGTGGGACACTTATCCAAGAAGGGATAAGTGAGGTTGGGCTTATATCCCAACGTCCCTTGTGGATAGCACATGAGGACATGTCAAGGGAGTTGACCCTTGACATCACACACTATGGGAGTTGACCCTAGTGTTTCTAGAGGGTGTAGCCTCTAGAAGTCCACACGAGAGTGTCATCTGTGACAAGCATTCTCCATATCATACTCCTTTTTTTAATTGAGTTGATTTGATCTATGAGGACACTTATTCGAGAAGGGATAAGTGCATTTGGGATTATATCCCAATGTCCCATGTGGAGAGAACATGAGGACATGTCAAGGGAGTTGACCCTTGATGTCACACACTATGGGAGTTGACCCTAGTGTTTCTAGAGGGTGTAGCCTCTAAAAGTACACATGGGAGTGTCATGTGTGCCATGGGTTGTGTACCACTGGCGAAGACTGTGTGTCTCTGGAAAATAGTTGGGTACTAATATGGAAATATACCTCCCTAGCTAAGAGGGAGTGTTGATGTTTCAACATTGGGCGAAACTTCTTCTAGATTGGGTTGTAGACCAAGGGAGATAGGATACATTTATCATAAAGGTGCAGTTGTGGTAAATGGGCCCAAATGTAGTCCTTCCTTGATCATGACAAGGAATAATATGGACTCAAGGTGCTTGAAGTGGTTCCCACGTGTTAGTTAGCATCAGGATGACATTCACTCACTGGTGTGTACTTGTGGTGAAATATCCTGGTGTTGCATTTGTCCTAGTCATGGTGATTTGACAAGGCATAATAAAGACTCAATATACTATATGTTATTACATGTGGACGCAGAGTGAGCCTGGTCTTAGAGAGAGTTAATTGGCTCGGAGGGAGAGCCGCAGAAGGAGTTTCTCCTTGGTTCATGTGGGAGAGAGACATCTCCCAAGACTAACAGACAAGTGTCATGAGTCTAGGGTGAAGTTTGTATACTTCAAAGACAAGCCTGGCATGATGCAGAATGTCTCCCTCATTGAGAGAGAGTGTTGATGTTTGGACAACATCGGGAAGACGTTCTCTTAGAATAATAATTAATAATATAATTATTGATTATTAAAGATCATATATAATAAGTAAATGATAATAAGAAATAGTTATTGATTATTCAAGGGACGCATCCTTTCATGGATGGTCACCATATGTTCCCTATATATGGAACACTCATCATTGTAATAATATATTGATCATATATTATATGAAGAAAAACAACAGATACAACCCCCTTTCCTTGCCATGTCCTGTTTCCCTAAAATACAAGTGTAGACCAAATTGTCACTACCACAATCACTGCCATTGTCACTTCCATTGTCACTGTCACTACCACTATCACATCAACATGTAACATGTCAACCTTCCATTGTCACCAACCTATCACTATCACCAGCATTTCATTGTCATTGATACAAAACCAAATCCTTGATCACCAAGAACACCTCTCAACCAAATGCTCAAACATTACCAAAACATGCCTCTACCAAGCAAGTACTAATAATGTTCCACAATATCACCAAGATGCAACCTAATAACACATAGAATAGTGTACCTTTACATCTATAACTAACCCAGTTCCTTTGATCCTAATACACAGACCTCTAGCTTTACCTCAGTCCTCAACAAACTGGTACTATAATCTTTTCCCAAATCGATCTTGTCCTCATGGGACTAAGACTACTACCTAGCAAGGCCTTGCATGATGATCCCTAGAAAAATGTATTGGTGCCTCACATTACATCCTCAAGCTAACCCACGAGGGCCTACTTAATTAGGGTTACAGAGAAACCCTTGCTCTCTGCAAGTCCAAAACTTTCACTCTTCCTTCACACTTTCTCTGTTTCCTAAAACTTGACCTCAGATTTTCCAATAGACCAAAATATTCTCACAAGATAGATATTCAATGAATGTGTGCATATCATTATGAGATACTCCTTGAGGTGTATTTATACTTTTTCTTAGTAACTTATCTCCTTAATCTTAGGGCTTCTTAAATTTTCTTGTCACAACCACTTTACCCTTTCATTAATGAATTGTAACCAATTAGGGGCTTCTTAACCATTCTTCGGGGCCTCCAAATTCATGAGGTCATATCTCCCTAAATGTGATGAACCATGTGGCATACCAACTACCATTGGAAATGGCATGATGAGAACTACCCATCTATGAGTATGTTACCTACAATTACATTGTCCTTCATGTCCTTATTCCTTAATCAAGTTTGGGTTCCATAAATGCACCTTCGAGACTTCATGTATACTTCATCAAATGCACCCATCACATATGTTGACATCAGCCATTCTTGTTGACATCGATGAAAACTAATCACCATCAATAATGATCACAAATATGGGGTATCTTGAACACTCTAAGGGTTGACATCAATGCCATCCAATTATCCAAATCAATTGTCCAACAAATAGAGTGTGCAGCCAAATATTGCAATGACATTCTCAAACATAAATCACACAACAATATATGCATTGTAGTCTGTGACTATTTTTTATTCTTCCCATCTGGTCAAATACTCTGTCATAGTGATTGTATACCTAGCTCTTGACCTCTTAGTTGGTGGATTGATTGGTTCAACAAAGTCTATTTCCCATTTATCAAAATCATGTAGTGTAACCTGTAGATGAAAAGGCATCTCATCCATTTGGAATGGATTTCCAACCCTTTGAAAAACATCACATGCCTAAAAATATTCTTTATCACCCTTGTGAAGTGTGGGAAGCCAGAGCCCTGTGTAGTACATAATATTTTGTGTTATCGCTTTACCTGCATACTGTCCTCCTGTAATACCTTGGTGTGATTTTGATAGTATCATTAGCCTTTAATTTTCTAACACACATCATCTTAATATCCCATATTCACCTAAATTATACAATTTTCCTGCAATCAGTTGATAGTTCACTACCTTAACCAATAGTTATTTATTTTGCACAACTTTCATGTTTGATGGAGCCATTCACGTACTCAATAATTTCATAATGTATGTGAAGTAGTCGTCCACCATTTGAAATGAAAATAAATGCACATCTAGTAAACTATCATCTAGATTCCCTGCATCTTCTCCTGATAGTATGCGTGATAATCGATCTAAACCTACATTCAATTTTCCTGGCTTAATGATGACTGCAAATTCTTATTCTTGGAACAAAAGTAACAATCTACAAATTCTCCCCCCTAACACTGGCTTGTTCACTAAGTATCTTAGTGCAGAGTGGTCTGTATACATATTGAAATGAGAACCCAACAAATATTGTCTAAAATTCTACAATGCATACACCATTTCCACCCCTCTCATTCTATTTTAGTTTAGTTCTTTTATGTTGTTGATAGCTTCCTACTTGCAAATGCAATTGGGTGGTCTAACTTTCCTTCTCCTAGATGAGATAATAATGCACCCAAAGCTATGGATGATGCATCCACATGAACATGAAATTCCTTCTTCCAATCCAAGAATATCAAAATTAGAGCAGTCACTAACTTCTTCTTCAATGTGTCCAAACCTTTCTGAAAGTCCTCATTCAATTTGAATTTAGCTTCTTTCTTCAGCAACTTCTCCATGGGTGTTGTTATCTGCGCATATCCTTCAATGAAATTTCAATAGTATCATGTATGGCCCATTGTTTCTCTTAAATATCATACTGATGTAGGTGGTGGTAAGTCTAGAATCATTGCAGTCTTAGCATGATCCACTAACAAGCCTTGCGTACATACCACATGCCACAAAAAAATTCCAAAAAGTGCACAAAAATATTTTTTTCAAATTCAATGAAATATGACATTGCCTACACCTATCCAACATTAATATCAATACTTCTATATGATCGGTTAATATAATAAAGATAGTCAAATCATCCAAATAAACTTCAAGGAACTTATGAATAAATTCTTTAAAGGCTGCAACAACTATTCTCGGGAAATCTGCAAGTGCATTCTTCAACCCAAAAGACATCACTATGTACTGGTAGCTTCCACACTCTGTTGCAAAGGTAGTCTTATGTCTATCTTCTTGCAAAATATTTATATGGTGATATCCTGAGAATCCATCTGTGAAAGAGTAGGCCTCCTTCCCCGCTACATTCTCTAGCACTTCATCTATAAAACATATCGGAAATGGATCATGCAAAAATGCATCATTTAGCTTTCTTAGGTCTACACAAATTCGAATTCCCTCTATTTTCTTATTTTGTACTACCATTGGACTTATCCATTCTAATTCTACTATTGGTTCAATGATTCTTGCTTCTAACATTCAGTCTATCTCTAACTTTACCTTCTCTTTATACTTTGGGTTCAATATGTAGGGTCTCTATCTTATTGGATTAGCATCTAGTTTCAAAGGGATCTTCATTTCTCCTAACTTACTAGCTATCCCTTTTATTTATGAAAATGTGGTTGGGAATAGATCCTGATACTTCTGTAGTAATACTGCAATCTTTTCCACAATTTCATCATTCCAATAGTCACCTATCTGCACAAACTTTGGTTTCTCCTTTGTCCCAATATTCACCTTACGCATCCTTAATGGTTGTGCATAAAAAAACAAATCCAAGCTATGGACATTATACTGCGTGTTCCTCCTCAATTTAAAGTATTTGTTATTTATGGGATCTTCCTCATCTTGATACTCTTTACCAACATTATAATATTATATTATTTCATGAACCATCATAGAAGATTTATGCACACTACACATAAGTACTACATCCATTGGCCCTTTTCCTGAAAAAATATTGTTTTTAATAACCTGAAAAGTTGCATCTACTAATGGTGATTCATTTTCAAATGTAAATGTTATCTTCAATATTTGGGTTAGCTCGTCCTTGTTCATTGTTTCTCAATGCATTTCTAGTTCCAGGTAATAGTTCTTGGGAATCGTATCCAATGTATGTATGAACTTATGCATCCACTCCTTTAGTACCAAAATCCATATCTTTCTATACTGTGAAATATGATCTGTCAGGTCACTTACTCCTACATATGTCTTCACAATATACTCAACTTGGTACTAAATCTAATTTCTATGAATCTTTACACTGTTACCAATATTTTGTTCCTTCTTTATGTGAATCCCACCATCTAGCTAGAGTGGCCTTCAAGAAAAAAAAAAATTCCAACGATATTTGTTGTTCGAGTATCTACAACTCAAAATCATTTACAAAAGAGCCCATGTCAGTCAAACCATCATACTTGAGTGGGTCACATAAATTCTTTCCAATCCAACGCAATGATTGAGTAATGCAGGAACATCGTTTGGTTGATACTTCATGCATCCCTTGTTTCCAGTGTTCCAAACCTTCCTTTGGATTTGACGCACATGAGCTAATGCTTCTCCAACTTAGTGCACCATATGTAGTTAGATTAATGTAGTCATCCATTCATGCAGTCATGTTATATATGTTATCAATTTCATTCCCTTTAGCTGGTTCTATGTATCGCTTTCCTTCCGTTGGATCTAATGGTGTAGTAAACTTCAAGTCCCCTACTTCTAAGATCATTTCCCTTCTCTTCAGATTAATAATCACCTAATTTTCAAAGGCCCATTCAAGCCCCATTAGCACTGGATATGAATGACTATCATCCACGATCTCGATGACTTTGAAATCTTCTATACTACGCACCCCATCTATATTCATAGGTGCCCCTAACAATCAACCAATTGGTACTATCTTGTGTTGTTTCACCAATATTAATTGGATGGGAGACCAAATTATCTTCGACTTCCCCATCATTTCCCATGTTTTCTTTGGTAAAACATGTACATCATAACCCAAATCTAAAATAACAGTGTCCATGTCATAGTCCCCAATCTGAACACTTAGTTTGAATTCTTCGCTCTTCCTCTTTTTTTGCAGTACCTGATTCACTACCCTCAGCATGGTAAGAACCTCCCTTTAAAATGATCAATCTTTCCATGCAATGTATTCAATGCACTTTCATATTTCATCAATCTAAACAACTTTTCAGAACTTTTTTCAAATCAATTACCTATTGAAGCGACCTTTCTGAGATAGTACAATCATAGACCGATTATATGTCAACCACAGGAGGCACAGATGATGTCGATGCTATCCAATATGGTCCTACTATCTCCTTCCTTGTTTGTTGATACGTCTCTTTTTCTTATCGTAGGTTAAATGTCAGCATAGGTCCTACTGATTTCTTCACCTATTGCTCCATTTACGTCCCTTTATTAGCCATATCCTAGTTCCTCTTCACGTGACAACATCTATTCTGGTTCCTTCATCACACTTCTCTATTAATATCTTTTGTATGTTTTGATTCATGTTCTAGTTTTGATTCCCTCTTTCCTCCCACTTTGCAAGTAGTTGCGAACAATCTTTTGTCACATGATCCAATGCTCTATAATATGTGCAGGTTGTATAAGGATTCAGATAGTCATGAGCTAAGTTTCCCGATTGATTACAATTATAGCAGATTATTGGTCCTATACCTCCTTTGCCAAAACCCCCTATGTCGTGACCTCTACCAAATCCTCCTTGGCCTCTTGGAATAAATCATATATGCTTGTTATACTATGGAACACCTCCTTTTGTCATGATTTTTTCCTCCTGAATTCTATACATATTTGAAGTGTGCTCTCTCATTGGGTCGAATGCACAATAATCCTTCTCTTCATTCCCTACAAACTTTAAAAATTTATAAAATAAATTCTAGGGCATACTCTAGTATTTCTACAGTAATGGACAATCATGTGGATGATGTCCCCATTTCTTGCATATTTCACAGTACCCTCCTCCTGGTAATGGATTCGATGCTCCTGTCACCAAATACTGTACAAAGGCTAGGAATTCATCCTTATGGTGGCCTTCAGTCCTACATGTGAAACACTAGACCTGTTCTCTCTTCTCCTTTCCCTTTGTAAGCTCTACTAATTATATTAACATAGTTACTAACTTAATGAGAACTATGACCTCAAAACGAGAACTCTGGCCCAAAAAACCCATATGTTTGCATTAAAAAAATCAAAATCAACCCCCAAATCAAAAAGTGGTGCTACTGGTAGCACCATTTTTTTAAACGGGTGAAAATTACAACATTTTTCAAACATGGCCTTCAAAACTTAGACAATAGCTCAGAAAAACCTTAAAATTGGCACCTACAAAAAATAAGATGTTTTTGAAATTTTTTTTTCCTTTTCAAAACGTTAAATTTTGAGATCATTTGAAATCGTATTTTTATCACTTGGTACCATTAAAACCAAAACCTCAAAATCAACCATCAAATTGAAAAGTACTGCTACCGGTAGCACCCATTCTAAAATTGGGATATGAAAATGACACATTTTTATAATGTGGTAAAATAACTCATCATCACTGTAAACAAAATCATAAAATCAACCCTTAAATGTTTACTTTTTAAATTTTATTATCACGCAAAGCACAAGGTAATACATAATGCCATAAAATATCACAATATACTTTAAAAATTCAACGTCACTTTTTAATATGTTTTTACTTATAATAATAAAAAAGTAAATACAAGTTACATTGAATGACACATAAGTAATTTCTTAAAAGTGTTGTTATATTGACCATATTCAAAACATATGAGCTAAGAAATTTTATTATATTATCCATAATAAAAAAGCATATCATTCATAAAACATAACAAAAGATTCATAACTTCATGTAAGATCATATGTAAGTTCAATGCTCATTTTTAGTTACCATACAAACATCATATGGATCAAAAATCCATAAAATGTTTCATACACTTATTCAAATTGACTGAGGTTTCTGAAATACCATCATAGTCTACATTGTCTTCAGATGAATGCCTGGATGAAGATGTAGATGATACATATTCTTCTCTATTGTCGATGAATGAACCATTTGAGTCTACATGTATGCCCAACATTTCAGATGTCAAATGAATTTTAGATCTATGACTAGGTTCACCAAACTCCCATATTGCATTTATTTCTTATGGCAGCAAACTCTTGATAATCTTTGTTGTCTTGGAGTGAAGAGTTCCTCTCTTTGTCAAATTGAAGTCATAAACAATTATGTCGACATCATCTAATTTTAAGAGTTCAGTGCGATGACAAGTTGTATTTTGACCCTTTCTTTTTCTCTTTCTATTGACATGTTTTTCAACCACCATCTCTGGCTTGTACACACCATTGAATGGGTGCATACTTGTTTCATACCAATGCACTTCAATTGCAATAACATGATAATTTTCTTTCTCAATCTTTATAACCTTTCCTATACAGAATGGATAACCATGTGGATCTTCAGTTGCTAAAACATCAGTCATGCTACCCTCCTTAATATCTTGTACTGAACCCCTATAAAGGTCTTCCATGGCTTCACGTTGTGCACTAGACTTTCACGAACCAATAAAAAAATATCTTTCCTCTGCTTGTGTAAACACAATAGAACCTTGAGATTCTTGTTGAACTTCAACAATGTTTGTTTCTTCAGATTCGTTTGGCATATTTTGTGGCCAATGAAATGGAGTCCTCAACATTGTATCTTCATTTATTGAGTTTGAAATTATGTCACTTTGACTATTGAAAAAGGAATCCCACCAAACAGAATCAACAACAACAAAGTAGTTGTATGTATCCTTAATGGACTTTTTAATTTCTTCCAGGCATTCAGAGTAATCTACATCTCTATTACACCTCTGTGCATTATGGATTTCAGCAACTGATTGTAAAAATAATAATTTTGATGCAAAAATTGGACGATCTAGAATGAACTTCAAAAATGATAAACCTGATGGAGGCCCCCATTCTGTAGTAGTTGAATATTGTTTTCCCCATATAAGTGTTTTCCCATCAATTTTTTTGAAACAAAATTGATGTTGGAAGCTAATTTCATTAAGATGCTCAATACATTTTTCTTCATGATGTGATCCCTGAATAAATCTTCGCATGTCAATAGTTTCTTATAATATATGAAAAACAGGCTCTGGAATGTATGCTTTCTTGATACATCCAATCAATGATGTAATACTTCCAACATTTTTCCTCTTCAATGTTACTGAAAAATGACTGAACATTTGATCAATATGATCATGAGTGTGTCCAACAAGAAGGAAACCAACCTTCACCTTTTGAAATATTACCATTTCAACAAGCATGCTTAGATATCCAAAAACAATTTGATTTTTATTTTCACGACTAGTGTTGTCCAACTGTAGATAGAGAACTTGAGGAAGATTTCTAGACCAGTGAGTGAGCACATGATGAATTATGGTGATGGTCATATTTTCATCATTATGAATATTTGGAGCTGTGAAGTAACTCTTGGACACATTTTTTCATTGAAAACCATACAACCAACCAAGTGAAACTGAATGAAATTCTCTTCCCATAATTTTTTTGGTGTACAGAAAAAATGTGGTAGAAGTTTTATCTTCTGGTCCATGCCATCAATTATCATATCTAAATATTTGTTTGGAGCATCATAACACTTCTTCTGATATTTGTACAAGTTTTGTCTTT
>JZKD02S2189914.1:145752-172062 GCA_000966675.3 Picea glauca | reverse complement strand
CTATGGAACAATAAATTAATTAAGGAGACAAAATTATATGAAAAATCGTAACTTCAAAAAAGTAAATGGTAAAAAATATTTTTAAGATTGAAAGAAGTATGAAAAAAAGACTAAAAACATCATTGAATAATATATATATATATATATATATATATAGAGAGAGAGAGAGAGAGAGAGAGAGAGAGAGAGAGATGAAAATAGATGAAAAATAAGCATTTAAAAAAAATGTGAAAATACTGTGGGTCAAAAAATTTAAAATATAGAAAACCACCTAAAAACCGAGGGGGGGGGGGTGGTGTTACCGGTGGCACCATTTTTAAAAACAGGGTAAAAAATTGGACCCCGAAAAAAATGAGAAATCTATAGAGTTCCCGTTAAGTTGGTAACTATGTTTATTGCCAAGGCAACTAATTGTGTCTAGAATTGATTCATCCCCCTGCGGGAGATGCTTCCAACTTCATTTCAATATCCAAAGCTTCATGATATGATGCAACCTTATGTTGTATCAACGAGTAGTGAATGTGTGGTAATAGTCTTGCATTAAACCATTCTCTATGTTGTTGATTAGAAATTTGGAATTCCAATCTACCCATCAAATCCTTAAATATTTGATCATAGTCCCAAACTGAATCATTTTGTACTTGTTTAATTTTCTTCAATTTTGTGATGCACTACGACTCAAAATTCATCTTCTTGAACTCTTTCAATAATACTTGTTGAATTTTTGTTAGTGTCCTTGCTTGAACTATTGATGTAGTACTCTACAGTTCCATGTACCATACTACTACACAACCTCTAAATGTCGTTTCCAACTGTGCAACCTTTGTGGCCTCATCCTGGACATTCTTCGCAACCCAAATTGTCTCACATACAAAAATATGTTGTCCTGGGTCCTCTAATGCAAATCCATGGAACTTAGGCATTCTCAATGTATTGTCTAACCCTACCACGGTGGTTTACGTAGTACCTCACCCTGGAGATGTTTATTGACTATGAATCGACACATTATTTCCATTTTTATGGATATTTCTATTATGTCTTCCTTTGCTAACTATAATTGTTTTTGACAAATATTCAAATCTTATCTCAAATCTAGGTGACACACACCAGTTTATAGAGTCAACATAGGATCCAACATGAGTAGAAATTAACGACTCTTCTATTATAGGATCGAACTGAGAATCCTCTTCCTCTCTTTCTGTGTGCGATATTTCTATGAAATGGAATAGTGTGTAGGGTTATCCCTTCTCATACTCACTACATGGATATCCTTTCTTTTCCCTAGTCTTCAACCTCTAGTACCATCTTCCATTGCGTAGTACTCCAAATTCGTCTTCCTCTTTTGATACATCTTCTTCATTTCTCTGCATCCTTAGTCCCTCCCTTCCTTCTTTATTTATTTCTTCTTTCCTTCCTACCTTCATACCATCCCTAGGTCAACCTCTAGTTCCCATATGTGAATGAATCCCCCTAGCAATCAAATTCCATCATCATCACACACTTATCAAAAAACAACATCTTTATCCAATACCTCCCTAAAGAACTGCTAGGGAGTACACAATGAATGGGTGTCGAAAAGCAGCATGATGGTGCAGAAACATGAAAATCAATGTGAAGGAACAAAAACAGGAAAATAAACATATTGGAAAAAAATTAGGAAAACAACTAGGGCCTATTAGGGTTTTGATCCCTAATTCTATGTAAAAATATGTCATGGGTCGGGGAAAAATACACTGTTGAAAGTAGGGGGTGTTCCCATGAGGTTTCTCTCTTGCCTCTTTTTTAGTGTTCTATTTTACTTAGATGCATTGTAAAATGGGTAGCCAACATGGCTTATTTTCGACACCCATTCATTGTGTACTCCCTAGCAGTTCTTTAGGGAGGTATTGGAGATATTACACACCCACATAGTAATTGTTTTCCTATGTTCATGAGTCTATTTTGAGGGAATCCCTTGGTCTGATATATTCTCCCCTATATGCGGTTACCACATCCTCTTCATTAATTACTTAGTTGTACTTCTATTAAAATAGTATATTCAAGTCTCGCATGGAAACCTCAGTATTATCACCAAGTGTTGCATGATCACCTTGGAATCATCACCATGAGGGAACACTTCACATGCATGAGGCTAGAAGAGTGTTACACATGTGCATGCAAGAGATTCTCTCCACTTGACTTGTGTAAGCTAGTTAATTGATGAATTCATGAGTGGTGACTTCATGTAATGGTTGTAACTGTTCATGTAACATCCCCACTATAATCCCCAATTTAATTAATGCATAATGTAGACAAGAATATGGTTGTGGCAAAGCAATATAATTATGAAATGTATTTCTGAATTATAAATTAATATAATGTAATGCCAACTATTGGGAATGGACATATATGGGGGATGATTAATCCAGAAGTGAGGGGAATGCCTAGAGAGTGCCCAAGTGGGGTCCAAAGGGAAATAACTTATGGGTATTAATACAAACCCACATTTCTGAATTTTATTATCATTTGGGGAAAACTTCTATTTTTTGGTTGAGTGTATGAGAGCCCAATCATTGAATTCCTTTCATAGGGTGGGTGTGAGAGTCACATCCCATAGTTATTGGAAAGCATGGGGAAGAATCAATCAGCATTGGGTAGAGTGAGAAGTCAATGGTCATTGAAAAAGAGAGGAAAAATGTATGGTTAGTAATAGGCAGTTTTAGACATTCAGTTTACATGAATAGCAAGAGAAAACAAGAAAGAAAGGCTTGGGAATTTAAACAAAAAAGATGGACGAATTATGGAGCATGATGAAGTGATTTAGGAGTGTTTTGGAGATGGAATTTGAATATCCAAGTTGTCATGCCTAAAGAGAGAACTCCTAAGTGAGATGCATTGTATCATCAAGTTGTTGTTGTTGTCTTTGCTGGTGTTTTTTCTAGTAGTGAGTTCCCTTGAGTTCCCAACTAAGATATTCCTAGATACATATTCCAGAGAGAACTCAATAAATTAATGAGATTCCCTATGGACTGAGAGAAGTGACAGGGTACATTCCTTTGGTTGGGCAGTTTAAGAGGAAGAGAGATGGAGGAATTTTGGGATATTTGTAGGAGAAAACCAGTGGGTTGTGTGATATTGAGTTGTGAGGGGAATGTGAGAGGCACCCTTCTCTTGTGGATTCATAGCCCCAGCTCAGGGGTGACTTACTATTGATATTTGGAACAGTGGATCTATGGTTGGGTGGAACATTCTTCCCAAGAATTTGGTTGCACAAACTCTCTTTAAAGATAAGTGCTTATCTATTTTGTTGAGTTATTTATGAGTTTAATTTTTGGGCATTTACTCTATGAATGACAATGGTTTTTATATACTATTATAGATGTTTTATCAGCTGCATAGATTCTTGTTTATCAGCTGGGAATTGATTAGCAAGAGAAAATTTCATTTTTATGTGTATTTTCGCAAGTAATGTTCCCTAGTTAAGCTAAGCTACGTTATAGAATGGTATCAAAGCTCAAGGTTAAAAACTAATATTGTACGAGATGGGAGCCAGTATGATTTGAGTAGGTTTGTGGTTTCAAATTTTGTCTTGTGACATATTTTTGGAAAAATGGTGAATCAGGGTGAAATCCCCTAATTATGAACATATTTCAAGTTTAAATGTTTCAAAGCAGTTTAAGAAAAGGACTTGTGGCATTGATTTGCAGGTTGTAGAATCGTTTTTGTCTTGGAAGTTTGAATTCATGTGTATTCATAGTGGCCATGAATATTTGTAATAAAATACCTAGATTAATTCAACCTAGAGAATCAGCGGTCAAGATTTAGTCACAAAAGATCAAAGAAAGGCATTCCCGAAGGGATTTTGGGAAGAAGTTTTTGAAAATGCTTGGGGTTTAGCATGAGGTTGAATCTGAAAGGAGGATTTCTATGGTATTATCTAAGTTAATGAGGACCATTCATCACATCGAGAGTCATTCTCGGTTATCATTTCTCGGAGATGTACTTTCAGAGAAGTGTTTTTGGAAGATGTCATTCATTGGTTGTGGTGGATTCGTCGGAGTTTGATGGTTGGAACATATATCAGTAGTATCCAGGAAGTAATATCAACCATTCATCGGAGGGTACTGATCAGAGTGAGTTGCGGTCCCAAAGGGGAATGCACTCTGATGGAAGGATCTTCGAGGAATAACTTGGGTTGTCGATCGCAGTGGAGTGATGAAATGATAGTTGTTTATCTTTCATGCGCCCCATAGGGTCAAGTATGAATAGGCTGGAATCAAGTCACATTAATCATCGTGCAAGTTTGAGGGTCTAATGTTGTCGGAGTTGTTGATTGTCAACTCCTAGTACTGTTAGATTTGTCGGAGGGAGCGCTAAAGTCAGGAGTGGAAGAAATCGGATGGGAATAATCCAATGATGAAGAAGGGATTAGAGTATATCATAGATGTTAATTTTGAATTCTTTTGATAGGGATTTTGATAATGTTTCAAACTACAATTTTCAGAGGGAGTCTAAAAGTGTTTGGATTGCGATTTTGGGGAATTCGTGTAGCCATAAATTGAAGATTTTTTGTGGAATGAATTTGAAGACGAGTTTTGATAGACCTATGTAGGTATATATACATCTTGTAAAATCCCATAATATCAACTATTGGGGTTGATTCCAATTTGGAGAGGAATGGTCTAGATCTAAAGATTGTTACAATAGTAATTAGTGAATTTTTTCTATGAAAAATCTAGTTTTTGAAGGCCTTCATCTTGTAGGGATTTTTTTAGGGCCTAAGTAGTGTTTTTAAGAAATCAAATGATTCTAAAATGATATATCTCATAGATATATTTCCATTGAGATAAATTGTTCACCAAATAGAGCTTGTATGAGGGAACAACTAGAACAATCAAGGGTAAAATTTAATACCAAAATTATTTTAGAAGGCATAACTCCTAGCTGAGGAGTCGGTTTTGGACACAATAGTAGTCTATTGAAATCTCATGGATTGTATAATTCAACCATGGATCCATATTTAAGATCTGGGTATCTAAAAATGTGTTGGGGGAGAAAGAGAACACATTTAGCATGCAGGGATATAAAAAGGAAAATGGTTAAAACTTCTGAAGACCACAACTTTCTTCTCATAACTCATAATTGAGAAAATAAATAGTTGGTAGAAATATATTGAGGAGCAGAATCCATATAATAACCTATAAAATTATTTTGAGTAGAAAATTTTGTACTCAAATCAAAAGAAGATGATTGGTGGCATTAAATGGCATAACATTTATGATTTATTTTCCAAAGTGTGTATGTGTTTATTTTCATCTAATAGAAATTCTTTGCATGAACATTTTCTGCAGAATTAGAGATTCAGAGAAGCAGTTTGGTTTCTATATGAGAAACACAGTAATGGAAGATGCCCAAGGATCCTACAGTCATGAAGAGGAATTCATAGGTCTGCATGTCATCATGGGGAACATTGAGACTGGATCCGATGGAAGAAGAGATAGGTAGGAGACTATAACTATGAGAATCCTACATAGAGAAGTGTGTAGCTATATAGATGATAATGAAAATATTATGAAGGCTCAAGAAGAGATACTTCAAATTTTAAACATGTTGTAGAAGAAAGTTGAAAAGGAATCTAGCACAAATCTCGAAGCTAGTGCTACACAAGTGAAGACATTCAAGTCCCATAGAATAAGGGATGGGCATGGGAATGATATGTAGTCAAGGAGTAGAAGTAGGAACCATCATTCTCCATAGAAATCCACTAGGAGAGCTCATGTCAGTTCAGGGCTAGGGAGTATCCCAAGTGTGTCCCATGTTAGGAGACAAAGTAGAAGGCCTGAGGGAGCCATCTTGCAAGGTGAAATCAGGAAGATCAAGCCACCAAATTTCAATGGTGAGCATAGGAGGGGAGGAGAGGTTGAGACCTGGTTGTTGGAAATGAAGAAATATTTCCAACTGCATGATTACCCCTCTAGGGTAGAAACAAGAATTGCAACCTACCACACTTTCAAGGAAAGGAAAACATGTGGTGGGATCAGCTTAAGCAAGCCAAGCACCTTGATGAGAAGAGGATATCATGGAGGCAGTTCAAAGGATATTTCCAAGAGAAATATTTTTCTGAGCATTACTATGAGAGGAAGATGAAAGAGTTCTTTGAGCTCAAGTTGGGAAGCATGTCCAGTGACGAATATGAAAAGAGGTTATTTGAATTGTTGAATTATGTTGACTTCATAAAACATGATAAAGTCAAAATCCAAAGGTTTTCGAGTGGGTTACCCTCCTTCTATAGTGACAAGATACAATATGATAACCCCGAGACTTTGGAGGAGACCATAAGGAGATAAAGGCATCTCTATGAGCAAAGAAGAGGGAGGTCAATCTTTCAAAAGACTTGGAATGACAATATGAAAGGAAAGAGGGAAAAAAGACAGAAAGGTCTTAAGAAACCCATTTTCAAGAATAAATCTCCAACAAATCAACAAGGTCAGTAAGCCCAAAATGAATAGAAGGCAACAAATTCTTATGAAATGTGAGGGAAATAACTTATATAGGGACTTCCCTCACAAAGGAGAAAGCATGAGAATTGTTCACAACATTCAGGAGGATGAAACAATGGAAAATATGGGAGGAAGCATGCCAAGGATTTATGCAGCCTTGGACAACAAGAAAGTAGAGCATCAATCCCCCATGATTGAAGTGGAAGGTAAGATAAGTAATCATTCCATAGCAATTTTAATTGATTCTGGAGCTAGCCATAGTTACATAAACTATAATATTATTGAAATATTTCATTTGCAAAGGAGTAAGAATAAGAAATATTATTTAGTTCAGTTAACCATGGGGGCTAAGAGAAAGATCAATGAATTTGTTAAAGATTTCCCAATATACATGAATGGACTCAACACAAAGGTAGATGTGAACATTATACCGTTGGTTTCATATAAATGTCTAATTGGCATGGATTGGTTGGAAAAACACCATGTTGTCCTAAATTGTTACAACAAGACAATAAATTGTCTTGATGAGAAAGGGAAGCATGGAAAGATTCAAGGAATTCCAAGAGTTGTAGCTATTAGAGAAATTTCATCCATGCAACTAAAAAATAGTTACAAGAAAATATGTCAAATTTTTGCAACCCGTATGGAAGAGAAAACTAGAGATAAAATGGCCAGTCTTGAAAACCATCCACTCTTGAGAGATTTTGCATATTTTTTTGAGGAAATCCCAAGGCTGCAACTAAAGAGGGATATTGATTTCTCTATTGATTTGGTTCCAGGTGCTTCTCTAGTGTCCAGGACACCTTACAAATGGGCACACCATAATTGAAAGAGTTGCAAATGTAGCCAGAAGAACTTTTGAATAAGGGGTACATACGCCCAAGTGTGTCACCTTGGGGAGCCCCAGTTATTTTTGTGAAGAAGAAAGATGGTAGATAAAAAATTTGTATCGATTTTAGATAACTGAATAAGGTCACTATAAAGAACAAATATCTCTTGCCAAGGATTGATGATTTATTTGATCAGTTGAAAGGTGTGAGAATCTTTTCCAAGATTGAATTGATATCTAGTTATCATCAAGTGAGGATAAAAGAAAAAGATATCAACAAAACAATGTTTATAACAAGGTATGGGGATTATGAATTCACGGAAGTGCCATTTGGACTATCAAATGCCCCAATTGTTTTTATGTGTCTATTGAATGGAGTGTTTAGGGAGTACTTGGACAAGTTTGTAATTGTTTTCATAGATGATATTCACATCTACTCTAAGTTTGAAGAGGAGCATGAGGAGCATATGAGAATGATGCTAAAGGTTTTAAGGGAGCATAAATTATATGCCAAACTAAGTAAGTGCATATTTTATCAAAGGAAGATCCATTACTTGGGGCATATTATTTCAGTAGATGGGATAACACTTGATCCCAATAAAATAGAGGCCATTAAAGGGTGTCCAGTGCCAAGAAATGTGACAAAGTTCAAATCATTTATGGGTATTCCGTGTTATTATCGAAGATTCATAAAGGGGTTTTCAAATATTGCAAGCCCAATCACTTCATTGCAAAAGAAAGGAGTGAAATTCGAGTGAACTTTGAAATGTGAAGAAAGTTTTCAACAGTTAAAAAGAATTTTGAAAAGTGTGCCCATCTTAAAGATTGCAGACCTAGATAAAGACTTTGTGGTATGCATGGATACATGCAAGGAAGGGCTTGGTGGGGTCCTCAGTCAAAAAAATCATGTGGTATGTTTTGAATCTAGAAAACTAAAGGAGCATGAGACAAATAATGCTACCCATGATTTAGAGCTAGTAGCCATTACACATGCATTAAAAATGTGGAGGCAGTACATCATGGGGAAGAGGTTTGAACTAAGAAAAAATCATTGTGGTTTGAAAATTTTATTTGGACAACCAACACTAAATTCCAGGAAAACTAGATGGCTAGAGTTTCTTAGTGTGTACAATTTTGAAATTAAACATATTTATGGATAAGAAAATCATGTGGTTGATGCACTCAACAAAAGAGATCATGAATTTCATGTTTCAACCATCATCATGTATAGGACATATTTGAAGGATAAAATTCTTGAAGCAACAAATTCAGATCTGATTTATTTGAAAATGAAGGAAAACTTACAGCAAGAAAACTCACAACAAAAAATTAAAAATTATTAATTAAAAAATGATGGAATCCTCTTGTACAGAGGCAAGGCATATGTGTCAAATTCCATGGATCTGAAAAATATCGTGTGGAGAGAAATGAACAACGTGGCATATGTTGGGCACCTAGGATAACATAAATCCATTACAACTGTGAGGAGCCAAATGTTTTGGTCAAGGATAAAGAAATAAGTGGCTAACTACATAGCCCAATGTGTAGAGTGCCAAAAGATAAATACATAGAATAAAGATCTAGTGGGGTTGTTGCAGCCATTACCCATTACAAAATGGAAGTGGGAGGTGGTCACGGTATATTTTATTACAAATATTCCAAGAATAGTGAAGCAACATGATTCCATCATGGTGGTGGTGGAAAAATTGACTAAGGAAACACATTTTATTCATGTGGAAACAACACATAAGGCAACAAACATTGCAAAGATCTACATGAAGGAATTTTCCAGGCTACATGGAGTGCCTAAGGCAATAGTTTCAGACAGAGATTCCAAGTTTACATCCAAATTTTGGCAAGGTTTGTTCAAAGGCTTTGGAACAAATATGGATCTTAGTACAACATATCACCCAGAGTCTGATGGGAAAACAGAAAGAACCAATATGGTAATTGAAGACATGATTAGGATTTACGTGATGGATTAGACATAAAAATGGGAAGACTACATCCACTTAGTGAAGTTTTCCTATAATAATGGGTATCATACCTCATTAAAAATGAGTCATTTTGAAGCTTTGTATGGCAGAAAGTGTAACACACCAGCAAGTTGGGACAACCTAGCAAACAAGGCCATCATTGGACCAGATTTGTTAAAATAAATGGAAGAGAAGATGATAAATATCAAGTATAATTTAAAGGCTGCCAAAGATAGGCAGAAGAGTTATGTAGACAAGAACATAATTTTTAGAGATTTTAACATGGGAGAACATGTTCTCCTAAAAGTGAAAGAAAAGAGAAGTTTGATTAGATTGGCTTGTTTCCCAAAGTTGGCAGTAATATATTGTGGGCCTTTCAAAATATTAAAAAAGATAGGGCCAGTTGCATACATGTTATCATTGTATTCATCCATGAGAGTGAATAATTTATTTCATGTATCATTATTAAATAAATGTGTCCCTAACCCTAACCACATAATTTATTGGACTATGATCTAGGTGGAAAACGAAGGGGGTTTCTAAGTGAAACCAGTACACATCCTGGACCAGAAAGTCAAAGTTCTCAGGAACAATACCATAGGGTTGGTAAAGGTTCAATGGAACTACTATAGTCCTAAATATACAACATGGGAGCATGAAGAAACCATGTGGGAGGAATACCCACAATGTTTTGTCAATCTTGAAGAAAATGGAAGCTGAAAAAAAATACAAGACTCTAGTTTTGGAAATCTAGAGTTCTAGAACCTCATCTCAGAATTCTTGGTCAACATTTCTAGCCCTAATAAAAGAATGGTGCAACCCAATGGATTGAAGGAAGTGAAGGGGGAACATTCCTTAGGTCAGCAGGTTGAGAAGAAGGAGTGATTTGGTTTGGATTGTTGTTGCAAGGTAAAAATTTGCAAAAAAATGTTTTTATTTTTTGAACATTGTAATGTAAAATTGTATACATTTTCGACATGATGCAGTGCATCGAGGACAATGCACAATTGTATGGGAGTGGGAATGTAACATCCCCACTATAAAACCCACTTTAATTAATGCACAATGCAGATAAGAATATGGTTGTGTCCAAGCAATGTAATTGTGAAATGTATTTCTGACTTATAAATGAATATAATGCAATGCCAGTTGTTGGGAATTGGAAGATATGGGGGTTGATTAATCCACAAGTGAGGGGAATTCCTAGAGAGTTCCCAAGAGGGGTCCAAAGGGAAATAATTTATGGGTATTAATGCAAAACCACATTTTTGAATTTTATTATCATTTGCGGAAAAATTATATTTTTTGGTTGAGTGTATGAGATCCTAATCATTGAATACATGTCATAGGGTGGGTGTGAGAGTCACATCCCATAGTTATTGGAAATCATGGGGAAGAAGTGGTCAACATTGGGTAGAGTGAGCAGTCAATGGTCTTGGAAAAAGAGAGGAAATTTGTATGGGTGGTAATAGGTAGTTTTAAACATTCAGTTTACATGAACAACAAGAGAAAACAGGGAAGAAATGCTTGGGAGATGAAACAACAAGGTTGGGTAAATTTTGGAGCATGATGGAGTGATTTAGGATTATTTTGGAGCTATAATTTGAAAATCCAGGTTTTTAGGCCTAAAGAGTGAACTCCTTAGTGAGTTGCATTATATCAACAAGTTGTTGTTATTGTATTTGTTGGTGTTTTCCCTAGCAGTGAGTTCGCTAGAGTTCCTAGTTGAGACATTCATAGCTACCTATGCTAGAGAGACCCTGATAAATGAATGGGATACCCTATGGACTGAAAGTAGTGACAGGGTACATTCCTTGGGTTGTTTAGGTCAAGAGTGTTGAAAGATTGGTTGTCATTGATGTCAACCCTTGAAGAAGCCTTGGCGGTGTGGTTTTGGTTCCTGAACTTGATTGAGGAATATGGACATGAAGGACAATGTAAATGCATGTAAGACACTCATATATAGCTAGTCTTCATCATGTCGTTTCTGATGATAGGTGGTACACTTGATGGGATCCCTTGTAAGATTTGATGTTATTCTAATGATAAGTTGATTGGAAGGGGAAAATATATTTGTGTATTGTGTATGAGATTTGGTTTTTAGTATCACTTATGTTATTTATTTAAGTTTATTATTTTGGCAAGGTATTTTGTTTTGTGAGCTGCTAATTTGATTTACAACAATGAAATCACTAGTAAACAATATACTAGGTGCCAGGATTGAAAATTAACACTATACCAGAGCTCTCACTCTGAGAAGGAGCCAGATTTCAAGCTACGCAATAGTTTATGGAAGAAAATATATTAGATATGAAATCTTGTAGGTTGTATCATTGGTTGTTTAAAGGACCAAACACACATCGACAACAATTTGCAGCAAATTTGTCAAATCTGCAAGTAGATCTCTACAAGTCTATAAACCGATAGTGAAATTCATTGAGTGTTTGAGACATGAAGGACTATGAATTAAGAGGATCTCGACAAGGGTGAAGAAGTAATTTTATCCATATTTCATCTCAAGGGATAATAAATCTATTGGAGTCAGTGACTCATAGAGAGAGCAAAGAAGGAATTTTTCTGAAAGAGATCTCAATAAGGGTGAAGAAGGAATTTCACCTAGAAATATGATTTTTCCAAAGGAGAAGGAAGTAGTAGCAAACAGATCTGGTAACACAGACAGATATGGGAAATAGAGTAGCATCAGGTATAGCTAAAAATAAATCCTTATAGATATGGAGCATCATTGTACGCATATCATAGGCATGTATATATGTGTTAGAAAATTGTAGAAGGGTGTAAATTCTAACATTCTACAATATCTACTGCAAATAGATATTCTGAAAAAGAACAGAAAAGACACAATGGAAAATACAAACATTACACAGATATTTTTCCCCTGGAAACCCAAACCGGGAAAACCAACATATTCTATATTATTCATCATGTTATAATGTTTACAATACAAAATACATATAGGAGCCAGCGGCATCCAAAACCCTAACCCAATGACTTGGATTAGTCCAAAACCCTAATTCCTTAACCAGAAATAGAAAAACCATCGGCAAAGAAACCATGTGCCTAAAAACCACCTAAATATAATGCGGTCTTGATGTAGAAAAACAAAATTCGGGGGCACTGCCCCCGAACCCCTACACGCCCATTGCATACGCTCAAACACTACTACTCATGCAAAGAATATAACACATACCCAACAAAGGGTGCGTACATATGCAATGGGTCAATGTTGGGGGCACGTAAATACACATTGTGTAGGTCGTATAAGATGTAGTGTGGGGGTCGTACAACAACAATAGAGTTGTTGGGTTGTAGGATTTTTCTTTTCTTAGTGGGAAGAGAATATGACAGGATCATGGGAGTTATTCAACAATATAATAGACAAGGACTCAGGGATTAATGTGGAGCTTAGTGAGGATGTCAAGTATGTAGTGAAGGAAGAGGGAACAATCATATTACAACTTGATTCAAGTGGTTCGTTAGAAGCTTGGGATGTGTTGTATGTATCAGGACTTAACACAGATGTTCTCTCAGTCTTAGTTATGGAGAATTGGGGTTTATTTTAGAGAGGGAAAGTACTCATACGTCCAGAGGAAGCTAGACCTGACATAGTAGTGTTCATTGGTGTTAGAGAGGGTAATTTATATAGGTTGAAGGAAAAGTCTATTTAGGTCTTGGTACATGACAGTGACAACCTATGTGAGTTATGGGACATGAGGATGGGACACCTACATTACAAAACCTTGTCAATTATGAAGGATATTTTCATTGGTCTTCCATATTTCAACATCAATCAGCAAGGCATGTGTAGAGGGTGTTCACTTGGAAATAATTTCAAGGCTTCTTTTCCAAGAAGTGAGACTAGGTACAAAGGGATATTGGATCATATACATTCATATGTATGTGGAACAAGGTCAGTGGTAGAAAATGAGGATCAAGAGGATTCGAAGGGAGAACAACGTTTATAGACTTTCGGTTTGGGGATTCAACCTTCAGGTGGGGAGGAGGAGATATTCCCTTCTAGTTCTATCAATTGACCCAAGTGGTTCATGCAGACATTCATGGATGCTTAGTAGCACGTTGAAGCTCCTAGGAGAAAATTCAAGGAGAGAAGGCCTCCACAAAAGTTACCAAACTCCATGGAACTAATTAGTATCATCATTGATTCCAAGTATTCTATTGTTCAGAAAGTAGTAGACTAGCATGTTTGGAGGGATTCCATGGGGAAGGATGATGTGAAAGATAGTGTGTCGGGATCAGAGTGAAAACCAATTCCAAATGGCTCTTCAAGAAGTACCTTCTTTGCTAAGAGGGAGTGTTGATGTTTGTATCATCATACAAGTACTTCCACGTAGGTGTAAGTGTCTATACATGTGGAAGTTGTGCAAAGAATTATACCTTATTAATTTACTTTAATTAAAGGAATTATTAAAGTAAGGTGCTTTTATTAATTAGTTGAGTTTAATTTAATAAAATGTTAAAGTTATTAGCATTGGTGAATTAAATCTTATCCATTGATCTCAAGTGAGGTGAGATCTAATATCAACCATCAATCACTTTGGAGATTAGGGTTAGTTAATAACTCAATATTATAAAAGAAAGGCTAGGTGAAGGAGAAAGACATCACATAGAGTACATAGAAGAAAAGAAGGACTTTTTCTCATGTGCTTGAGTCGTCCACTTGGGAGAAAAGAAGGAATTTTTCTCAAGTGCTTGTGTCGCAAAGGACTATGATTCAAGGAGATATCAGATAGGTGGAGAAGGAATTTCATCTAGAGATCGATACAGGTCAGAGAGAAGAGAGAACATGGGTAGCCGCAAGTATATCTGGTAGATCGGAGCCACAACAGTTGAGTGGAACTGTACACACTTCATATGTTAGTCATGGGGCATATGTATGTGGGATATAATGCAGGAAAGAATAGATGTGCGTGGATGATAGAGAGGACAGGTGTGTACAAATTCTGAGAAGTGAAAGTACAGGGTCGTACAACCACAAAAGATTTGCTAGGGTTTGTAGGTGTTGTTTATAGTTTTATGTATTTCTTTGTGGGACATTTTCCCAGGACAAGAGCCCTTGTAAGATTTGATATTGTACTAATGATAAGTTGATTGGAAGGGAAGAATACCTTTGTGCATTTGTATAATATTTGGTTTCCATTATTGCTTCTACAATTTATTTAAGTTGATTATTCCAAGAATGTATTTTGTTTTGTGAGTTTCTAATTTGATTTACAACAAGGAAATCACTAGTAAACAATATACCTAAGTGTTGGGATTGGAAATTCAACAAACCCTAGATTGGTTGTTCTTTCCCTTTATTTTTTTGTTTATAAAAACATGAGTCTTCATTGGAACTATTTTCTCCCTCAAGATTATTCCCAGTGATTCCTTTATTGGAGTCATTCTCACAAACATGTATTAAACATGCTTCAATGCCACACTAATAAAATTATGAATCTATATGCTTGTCCTGTTTTTGGTCAAAGTTCATGGCACATATAATTGGAAGCAAACATGCAATACACAATGGAGGAACCATAACACATAACTAGTGTATTAAAATTGAAATTTCATGAACAATATTTTTTGTCTCATTGGAATACTTTTGTTACAAACATTGGTTCAATTCCCTTAATAAAACATCCCTTGTTATTCTAATTCTTTACTCAGGCCTACAAAATGCGTCCTTCTTCTCTTGGCTTCATTATTTTCTTCCATATTTCTCTTTTCCCATCTTATATCTCCATGAATGTTTGTTCCTTAGTAACATCTCCCCCCTTTTCTTTTGCATCCTTAATGTCCAAAATAATATGCCCTCAACTACCCTAACAATTAATAATTATGGTGCCTCTCATATCCTTCCACTACCTACTATATGACTAATCATTGACATAAAGAATCATTTCCTATTACATCAAACTCCTCATGAATAATATTTATCCCTTATCTTTCTCGTGTTCTTCCTAATGGGTCACACCATGTGTTAGCATTGAATGAATAATCGTATCTTTAGTTTTCTATCTCTGTTTTCTCCAAAATATCTTGTAGATTCTCCATCTATCATTTTTTAGATGGAAGATCAGATGATTTATAATCTATCGCATGGATACCCATACATATTGTCCCAACTACCACATAGGGCTTCAAGGGATGACTATTATCATGTTGGTTGGAAGGGTCATGATAAATCACGATACCTCCTTCAAATCTCTCTCTTTGACTCCTTTGCATAACTAGAAATCAACAAAAAATAAAAATGTGGAACAAAAGGATCAATAGTTTTGGTAGAATTCCTAGTTTCTTTCCTACCATACATCTTAACAAGTTTTCAATACTTTCAATATTAATTACTATTTTCCCATCAATGTTTGAATGATTTATACAAATCAACTATAATATTCTATATATATTATTCCACAAGGTCCTCCAAAATTGGACAATAAACTTATTTTCCCTCATTGAGGTGATGCTCTTTGGCAGACCATGCAAGTGAACTACTTTTCTAAAGAATAAAATAACTATGTTTATCACATCACTAGTTTTCTTTTGTGGAATAAAATATGCCCTTTTTGAGAATCTATTTATCATTATGAATATAGAATCATTACCTCTTTGAGTTTTTCATAATCACAACATGAAATCCATGTTGATATATTCCCGTGATACTTCAAGTACTAGAAATGGCCTATACAATCCAATATTTTGAATTTTTCATTTTGCATGTTGTCGAATTCTACAACCTTTCACCCATTTATTCATGTCTTTGGAAAATCCTAACCAATAATAGTGCTCCTCCACCCACACTTAGGGTTTATCCATTTTTAAATGACCATTTAAGCCATCACTATCATTGATCCTATTGGTATGCATAACTTATTATTTCTAACAAAAATCTTTCTTGGATAAAGAAATTTAAGTGTGGAGTTTAGTATGAATTCCATGGTTCTCTATTGGATTCCTACACATCAAAAAATGCTCCATTTTTCTCACACACATTCTTCATTTCTTCCATCCCTACCATCTCCAAAGTCATGGTAGCCAATAGTGTTATGCATTTACTCAAGGTGCCAACAACTATGTTTGATCTGTCATATCTCTAATTTAGCATAAACTAATAAATCTATAGGAACTCAACCAATTTCATGTGCCCTTGATTCATCTTTCCTTGGTTTTTATGTACTACAATGTTTGATGATCAATATAGAAAAAAATTGTTTAAGAAACATATTGTAATGTCCCCAAGGCCGAGCCCTATTGTAAATCATGTTTATGAAATGAATTGTAATTATGTTTTTATAGGCTGGTGAGCCAAGTTAATATAAGTTGGTGGGCTTATGTGATTATTAGGCCAGAGAGCCTAAGTGTTGAAGGCCAAGAGCCTGATTTTGTACATGTATCTATGCACATTATTAAAAAAAATATAAACACCACTGCGTGCAGATCGACCACGATGAATGAGTGATGGGGGACTAAGCTTCCACAGAGTGGGCAAGGGATTAGGGGCTGGAAGGTGGGAAAACGGGCTAAGTGTTGAGCCTAGGAGCTTAATTCCTTGGGAATAATATTTTAATATTATTCCAAAAAAGACCATGTGAAATATATGTTTTATCCTAAGTTCTTTTGGAATGACAAGTGACTTCCAAATGGGGAGGATTGCATGCTGATGGAACGCATGCAATTTCATGGGTGACAAGTGTCAACCCAAGCACATGTAGATAAAACTACTGAGTTGAGTCGTGATGGGGATTCCGCCTCCATTCTACCTGACCGTCTGAATGTGAACGGTCGGACCTCTGCAAGAATACCCTGGTGCATCCCTGAAAGCCGAAAATCCTATGTTGATTTATGAGATAGTTGGTACAACCTTTGTCTGAATAGTTTGAGCCTGTGTGTGGGATCTTTGTACACCTTATGCAATCCTGAAACCAAAACCGTGAGTTTATCCCATGATTTTTGAGCATATTTGGGAAGCTATGTCTATTTTCCCAGTGAGTTGTTGTGGCCACGCAGTGTTGGACTACGCGTGGCTCGTCGGCCAGTGTAATTTTGTGTTGAGCCTATGTGTAACCTATCTCCAGGAGAGGGAGGTGGTTTTTTTTGGAAGAGGCAGGTTGTCAGGCCTATGAGCAACTCTCTCCAGGTGAGAGAGTGCATTGAGGAAGGAGAGAGCTCCTAGAAGGAACCCTGTAGTTGCCACAAAGCTCAGATATTTCATGTTCGGTCTGTTGCTGAAACCCAAGGCAAGGGAGGTTAGCAGCCGAAGGATTGTCTAGGTGACAGAGAAGGTGTATACTCCTAGGGTGGAACAGGCATGTGGGGAAGGAAATTTTGTGGTCAATGGGCATAAGTGGTTCCTGGGAGAGAATCCTTCCTTGTGACTGTGTGTTTTCCCTATAACCTTAGCCTAGCCTAGGATTCCTTTCCTTGGGGTGGAGCTTAGTCCCAGCTTGTGGGTGACCCACTGCTGAGCTTGATGAGCAGTGTGGTATAAGGCTGGGAGATTCGTGGAAGGCCTGGATGTGGGTGGTGGAATTACCCCAGTTTCAAAGATAAGTACTAGATTATGCTTTAATTATGTTGTGCACGCCTGTGTATTTATATTTATCACATATTTTTCTATGCATATGGATTAATGATAATGCCATGGATTATTTATGTTAGCAATAAGCATGTGCTTACTCTGAGTTTTCATGTGTTTAACCTATTTTAAATGCATGTTATTAATTAATCATAAAAATGGTGTTGTTCCACATAGTAGCATCTGCCTAGCCAGTGGGTTGGATGACGGCCCAGAATGGGGGCATTACACATATAGTGCCTCCACTTCTTCAATTCCTAGATGATGGCATAAAACTCCTAATCATACTTTGAATGCATATTCTTTGAATCATTAAGTTTCTCATTAAAATAATTCAATGACATTACTTTCATGGCCAAGACCTAACCATTGTTCCATTGGTATCATAGCTCACTTGGAACAATTTTCCAAAGTCTGGTCAAGCCAACATAGGCTTTTATGTCACCCTTCATCTTCATCATATTGAAACTTATTTGGGTTTTTTTGCTCCATTAGAGCTCTTGTCTCATAGGGATAGACTTCTTGTTTTACTTGAGTGTCCCATACCACTCAAGAATCCTAGTCATCGCTTGGCACCAATGTGACCTTGCTAATTGGGCATGACCTTCAACTACTTGTATCACCTAGAATGTTCCTAACCAACATGTATTTATTGAACCCAATCCAAGAACCTTCAACCATGAAGAATGTTAGAGTTATCCTTTCACCATAGGTGGTGTTGCATAATCATCACCCAACCATAGGAAACCTACTATTTCATCCCCCAAGACAAGCATACTTGAACAACTAAATGTCCAATGTGAGACCATGCTGTCATCCATCTAAGACAATACATGATATTTCATGAGGATCATGTCCCTCCTTCATCAAGAGTTTACATATCTTCTATGCACTTATCAACATTATTTCGTTTCCATATATAATACAAACAATCTATCACATTGCCAAGTCACACCATCCTCCACTGAAGCCCACTATGAAAATCCTCATTGATCATCCATCCTACTCGACAAGACATCCCTATTTATCCTAGCCTACATGTTAGTACACTATCCTAACCATCTCATGGATTCCACCCATGAATTGGTCACAAAAACTACAAAAACACATGGACTTGACATGCACCATTAGTCATGTTTACCCAGCGTGCCACCCATCATGTTATCACCAATGGAACTTCAATTTGGGTCCTTATATTCTCTCCCACTGGAATTGTCATGTACTCATCAACATGGATCCATTGGATCATCTAATGAAAAGGGTGTCGGTGGTGAAAAGAGACTTCCACAATTTTACATTTGAATGTGGCTCTGATACCATTTTTCATGAGGCTAGAATTTTCATTTTTCTTAAGAATCCAATACAACTGATAAATCCTAGTCATCACATCAGACCAGTGTGACCTTTCTAGTTTGGCACAACCATCAACTGGTCATATCACCTAGAATATGCTTAACTGGCATATGCTTAACTAACATGTCCTGACCGAACGTAAGCTAGGCACCTTCAACCATATGGAATGTCAAAGTGATATTTTCTCCATAGGTGATAATATGTCATCACCACCAAACCATAGGCAGCCTATTGTTTCCTCCCTTGATCCAAGCATACTTAAACAACCAACTACACAACATGAGACCATGTTTTCAACCATCTAAGCCAACACATGATATTCCATGAAGATCATGTCCCTCCTTCATCAATAATTCACACATCTTTGATGCACTTATCAACATTATTTCTTTGCCATATATAACACACACAATCTATCACATTTCCAAGTAACATGATACCCTCCACTAAAGCCTGCTATGAAACACCTCATCAGTGATTTGTGCTACTCAACAAGACATCCTTCGTCCTCCTTGTACATTTCATATTAAACTTTTGAATAACCTTAGCATGAGGTTTTCATTAACCCCTTATTATGCCTACCTAGTTGTAGATTAGTCCACCATTGGGATGCATGACCATTCAAAGTGTTGCATGCAAGCTTCACTCCCTTGGGATCTCTTTATTTGCTCAAATTCGAAGGATTTTTCCATTTTTCCAAATCCAATTTATGATTTCTTCTAGGTTTAGGCTCCATGATTAGAAGGATCAAGCACTCAAATACAAATCACTTCCCTTATAATTATTTCCTCTATGGCATGGGATTATTTAGCTTCTTCCCTCGGTACTTCTTGTTCACATTCATCATCACTCACATCGTGTAAATCTATTGCAGTTCCCCTTATGTGGTTCACTTCCATGGAAATAAATCTAGAAAGCATAGCTCTCATTAGTTCAATGATTTCAGTATGGCCTTTTATTTGTTTTCCTTGACCCCACATGGTCGGTATTCCTCCTCCTCTTTTGTGTGATATATTTTAATTATGTGTGCAATCTCCCCTTCTTAAACAATTTGACCCAATTTTTTCTTCAATGAAGTTATGTTCTCTCTCAAGATTATACCTAGCAAATTATTCACTAGAATCATTCTCACAAATGCATGTATCAAACACACTTTGGTACCACACCAACGCAAGGATGAAGCTATGGTATTTTCTTGCTATGGGTCAAATTTGATGGATCTATGCAGACCTATCTCTGGACTAGATAATCATTCAAGTAGAATAGCATAAAACTATAGAAAGTGATAAAATCACAATATCATAGAAACAACCTTACAATCCATGCATACAGAAAGAATAGATTATTATTGAGGTAGTTGCACAAAAAAAAGTGTCGTTCAAATGTGATCAACCTTGATCTTCATAAAAATGAATAGCCTCATAGAACACATAGTTAGCTTCTCCTAATTGAATGCTTACAACAATTTATTTTGGAAAACTACTCATGCATTTTGCATGCATTTTTTAATCAGACAATCTATATCTAAACACTAATTGATAGAAAAGAAAACTACAAATAAATTTCATCATGTAAGATGATTGACAATAGTGCATCAATTACCAACATACTCCCCCTTGATGCTAAGAGGGCTCACAATCTGATCTCTAAGTTTCAAAAACTAGACTTTAGCAACTGCCTTAGTGAAATTGTCTACAAGTTGTTCTTTAGTCTTTATATATCGTTCTACTTCCTTCTTTTGCACCAAATCTCGAAGGAAATGATACTTTAAATCAAAATGATTTTTCCTACTATGATGGACTGGATTCTTGGCCAATTTTAGGGCACTAGTGTTATCACAAAATATCACTATAGGATGAATTTTTTTCTCTCCAATTTCTTCTAGAACTTTTCTAAGCCATAACGCTTGAGTACATGCTGAGCTGACTGCAACATACTTTGCTTCTGTGGATGAAAGTGAAACTATAATTTTCTTCTTTGAGCTCCAAGTAATCAAACCTGAACCAAAAGAGAAATAATTACCAGATGTATACTTTCGGTCATCCAAACTACCTCCCCAATCAAAATCACTAAAGCCAACACGATTAAACCTTTTAGAAGTGTAGTAACGAATACCAAAATTTAGAGTTCCTTTCACATACCTTAAAATCATCTTGGCTGCCTTCATATGTATTTGAGATGGATCTGTCATGTACCTTGAAACAAGAGAAACTGAATAAACAATATCAGGTCTTGTGTTGGTTAGAAACATCAAACTTCCAACAATACTTTTGTATGTTGCCTCATAAACTATGTCAACACCATCATCTCTACACAACACAATTCCATGAGAAGTTGGAGTGGAGGTTGGTTTACAATCTACCATATCAAATTTCTTCAACATATATTTTGCATACTTTGTTTGACAAATGAAAATTTCATCCTCATTTTGATAAGCCTCCATAACCAGAAAATATTGCATGAGACCCAAATATTTCATCTAAAATTCATTCATCAAAGAAATTTTGAATTCATCCTTCATCTTAGAACTACTACCCATATATAATAAGTCATCAACATATAGACTTACAATACGAATATCATTACCTTCTTGTTTGTAGTAAAGTGTAGGTTCACTTTTACTTCTATTGAAGCCACTCTCCTGAAAATGTCCATCAGTCCTAGCATACCATGTTCTTGGTGCTTTCTTGAGGCCATACAAAGCCTTCAACTTGTATACTTGATGTTATTTTCCTTTCACTTCAAAACCTTGTGTTTGTTCCACAAACACTTCTTCTTTTAAGTACCCATTCAAAAAGGCACTTTTCACATCCATGTGATGAATGCTCCATTTATTATGAGCTGTAAATGAAATCATCATTCTAACAATCTCGTGTCTTGCTACTAGTGCAAATGTTTCTTTATAATCAATTCCATACCTCTGTGTGAAGCCTTTAGCAACTAATCTTGCCTTGTGTCTTTCAACACTCCCATCACAATTGTACTTAGTCTTGTAGAACCATTTAGTACCAATCTTTTTCATGTCATGTGGAAGTTCTGTAAGCTCCCAAGTATCATTCATGTGAATATAATATATCTCTTCTTGCATTGCTTGCACCCAAACCTCATTAGTAGATGCATATTCAAAACATTATGCTTCAAAAATAGCCTTGGAAAGTAAAGAAAAATTTACTGACTCACCTATTGGATTTTCTTCATGTGTTGGAATTTTACTCCTTTGATAAATGTCACTTAATCTTCTTACCTTCCTTGTTGAACTTGAATTTAATGTTGGTCTTGCACTTGGAACTGAAGAATTAGATGAGGGGCTACTTTGTGGATTTGTAGCACTTGGAAATGAAATATTAGTGGGTTTCTCATTATCAATATCATCAATAATATCCCTATCCAAAACATATTTAGACATATCATCATGGCATTTTTGATGACCATAAACTCCCCCTTCATCAAAAATCACATCTCTTGACACAAAAATGATATTAGTGAGGGGATTATACAATCTATAAGCCTTACTTTGTTCACTATATCCAACAAAAATGCATGACTCACTTTTTGGATCTAACTTTTGTCTCTTTTGATCAACTACATGGACATAAGCTACACAACCAAAGACTCTGAAATGATTAACATTGGGATTTTTTTCATATCAAGATTCGTATGGAGTCATCATATCAAGTGCACTTGTGGGACATCGATTGAGAATATATACAGATGTAGCAACTGCATCACCCCAAAAGGAATTGCTTAATCCCTTGGTTTGTAACATACTTCTTGCCATTTCCACCACTGTATTTTTTTTCCTCTTTGCTACTCTATTTTGTTGAGGTGTGTAAGCAGTGGTGAGTTGTCTTTTGATGCCATTCATATCACAATAATTCTGAAAATATTTTGAACAAAATTCTCCTCCACGATCATTCCTTAAGCACTTGATTTTGCAACCTCTTTGTTTTTCCACAAGAGCTTTAAACCTCTTGAATGTATCAAAGGATTCATCCTTAGTCTTCAAAAAATAAACCCAACACTTTCCTAAGTAATCATCAATAAAATTAATAAAATCCTATGACTTACCCAAACTCTTTTTTTGCATAGGACCACAAATGTCTGAGTGAACTAACTGAAGTGGATAATGGGACCTCCATGCATTTCCTTTTGAAATTTTCCCTCTTCCATGTTTTCCTTTAGCACATCCTTCAAAAATATCCTTTTGTTCCTGAACCTTATGAAAACCATAAACTAATTCTTTTGATGTTAGAAGCTTCAGACTATGAACATTCAAATGTTCATACCTGAGATGCCACAACCAACTTTTTTCCTCATATGCCTTATTGGAAAGATGGTTGTTATGTTCTCCAAACATCAATGGGAACATCCTATTCTTTGACATATGCACAACTGTAACCACCCTATTGCTTCTACTCTTATCATAAATTGTACACTGTTGATTTTCAAACACCACCTTATAATTTTTCTCACACAATTGGCCAACACTAAATAAATTATGCTTTAATTGTGGAGTGTAATAAATGTCTTTAACACTTTTCATACCTTCTTTCTTATGGAATTCCATAGATCCTTTTGCAGAATCCTCCAATGCTTTGTCATCACCCAACTTGATCTTGGATTTGAAACTTTCATCCATTGTAGAAAAGAGCTCCTTATTTCCGGACATGTGGTTAGAACACCCTGAATCTAAATACCAAATATCTGTAGTTCCATTTTCAGCTTTGTTATAAGATAAAAACAAGTTGTTTGGAGAGGCCTCATCACCTTCTTGAGAATATTTAACACCTTTTTATTATTACCTTCTTTTAATCTACAATCCCTTTCAAAGTGACCATACCTTTTACAATAATAACACTGGATATTTCTTTTATCAAATCTAGCTCTTCCTCTTCCTCTTGAACCACCTCTTCTTCTTGGATAATTATGATTTTGACCTCTACCTTGGCTTTGGTTTCTTTTGTTGCTAGTCTTGGCATCTTCATTCTTTGTAATTTGCAATTTTGAAGAAAAAACTTTCTCGCCACTTTCTCCAAATGAATCTATCAATATTTCTTCATGATACATAAGGGATCCAACTAGGGGATCAAACTGAAGAGTAGACAAATCATTTCTTTCTTTAATGATTATGGAAACATGGTTCTGCCTTGGTGTTAGAGACCTCAACACCTTTTAAATCCTAACCTCTTTGTCCACAATTTCTCTAAGAGTAGCCATTTTATTGATTACATCTTTTACTCTCACACAATAACCACATACATTTTCAGCTTCTTGCATCTTCAAATTCTCTTTTCAATGTTTGTAGCTTGACAACTTTGACTTGATCACTACCTTGGTAAGCTTCTTGTAGAGTCTTTCAGGCATCCTCTGTTGTCTTTGCACCTACAATTCTTGGAAACAAGTTGTTATCAAGATAAATTTGAATATGAAATAAATCTTGAGAATTCTTCTTTCTAGATTCCTTCTTAGCTACTCTATCACTTGCAGTACGAGTGGTCCAATCTTCTGGCTCTGCATAACCTATTTCTACAATCTCCCATAGATATTTCCCTATCAAAAAGGTCATCATCTTGATGCACCAATAATCATAATCACTTCGATTAAATTCTGGAATGGGCAAGGAATTAGATTTTGGCATGATTACCCTAAAACAAAAACCAACTCTAATACCAAATGAAGGATCTATGCAGGCCTATCTCTGGACTAGATAATCATTCAATTAGAAGAGCATAACACTATAGCAAATGAGAAAATCACAATATCATAGAAACGGGCTTACAATCCATGCATAAAGAAAGAAGAAATTCTTATTGAGGTAGTTGCACAAAAAAAAGTGACGTTCAATTGTGATCAACCTTGATCTTCATAACAATACATAGCCTCATAGAAAAAATAGTTAGTTGCTCCTGATTGAACGCTTACAATAATTTATTTTGGAAAACTACTCATGCATTTTGCATGCATTATTTAGTCAGAAAATCTATATCTAAACAGTAACTAACAGAAAAGAAAATTGCAAATAGACTACATCATGTCACATGATTGACAAGACTACGTCAATTACCAACAAAATTGCATACAACTTATAATGGGAAGAAGACACCCAATACACACACAATGAAGGAACCATAAAACATAACAAGTGTATTAAAATTGAAATTTCATGAATAATACCTTTTGTCTCAATGGACAATCATCTTTCTCAATGAATGCTCATTCTTAGTGCCTTGCTCCATTTCTTATGCGGCCTTAACGTTCACAGACTCTGCTTGAACTCCCTTAACAACTAATTATGGAGTCTCATGTACAGTTTCATTCAAATCTAAAAGAGTAGGGTGTGTACATATCTATAGACTTTAATAGCATCATGAATAATAAGTGGCTCTTAGCTTTCTTCCCTTTCTAACAAACCACGCCACCTGAAAATGAACCAGGAATTCTTTAGTTTCTCATCCCTCGTTTCTCCAAAACCTCGGTTGTTATCCCTCAATCAGTGTTAAAAGGAAGATCAGACGATTCACAAGTTGTCACATGGATCCCTTGTATCTCCCATATCGGCTACCATAGAGGGATTTATGGGATGACTATGATCACGTTGATTGAAAGGTTAATGTAACAACGATCCCTCCTTTCGCTTTCTCCCTTTGACTCCTCCGCACAACCAACAATCAGAAAATAATTGATACGTGGACCAGCTATTTAAATTCAAGTTCCTGTGTGTAATTGTTTTATAAATAAAAGAATTTCAAACTCTTATTTGTAATTTCCTATTTAGTTTGATGTAAGATTCAAATTTTTAAATGTTTGTATAAATGGGGACGTACTAATTTTTACATTGAAAGGTGTATACTTATTGGCAATGGGCATGATTAATGACCTTTTAATCTAAAATTCTAATCTGATGTGTAACACCCTGTTTCCCCCAGTTTGTAAAAATAACTGGACTAGCCAAGAACTGTGGAAAACTCAGAAATGTGAATGTGTGATGTGAATGGACCTTGTGGAAAAGTTCAATGAATGTGGATAATATTATGAATATATATATATATATATTGCAGGACTGCTGAGAGGGGATAT
>JZKD02S2189914.1:114974-126169 GCA_000966675.3 Picea glauca | reverse complement strand
TATACATTTTATATTATTGATAAAATAGCCTTCAATTTTTCCTATGTATCATGGGGATTCACCCATTTATTATACATATAAATTTAGGGGGGGTTCTTAAAATCACCCTTGCTTATGACAGATCACTGTGGATTGTGATACCTTTGATCAACCAAAGCTCAATGATAGACAAGCTAGGTGGATGGCCCTCCTTAGCGAGTTTGATTTCGAAATAAAACACATTAACGGAAAGGAAAATAGTGTGGTCGATGCCCTTAGCAGAAGTATGAAAACAATTCACCTGGCAACGGTAAGCACCTGTGAGACAGAAATCAAGGAAAGAATCAGAAACGCACAAGAAACAGATCCCTTCGTCCAGACCGTGACCATGTACCTACAGCAAGAACACACTGGAATAAAATATGAAGGCTACCAGATGACCGAAGGAGGTCTGCTCACTTACAGAAATAGACTATATATTCCAAATTGTGACGACTTGAAGAGGTTCATACTGGATGAACTACATAAAAGACCCTATTCTGGTCATCCAGGATACCAGAAAATGATCACTGCCACCAGGAGACAATTTTATTGGTCTGGAATGAAGAAAGACATAGCCAAGTACTTAGCCAAATGCATAGAGTGCCAGCAGGTTAAAGCAGAACATCGACACACAACAGGATTATTGCAACCTTTACCAATCCCAGAATGGAAATGGTAAACCATCTCCATGGATTTCATCACTGGATTACCAACCTCAACCAAACAGAACGATGCCATTATGGTAGTGGTGGATAAATTGAGCAAGTCTGCTCATTTCATCCCTATCAAATCAACCTGCAAAGCAATCGATATCGCCCAGGTGTTCATGAAGGAGATATTCAGACTGCATGGTATGCCGAAAGAGATCGTATTTGACAGAGACACGAAATTTACCTCTAACTTTTGGAAATCATTGATGGCTGGTTTAGAGACCAAATTGTTGTTTAGCACCGCCTATCACCCTCAAAACGACGGACAGATGGAAAGAGTGAACCAAGTACTTGAAGACATGCTAAGAATGCATGTAATGCATCAACCCAAGAAGTGGGAAGACTACCTGCCACTGGTAGAATTCACCTACAACAACGGCTACCAAGCATCCTTAAAGATGAGTCCCTTCGAAGTCCTCTATGGTAGATCATGTAATACTCCAGTCAACTGGAGTAATCCCATAAACATGATTTCTTTTGGACCCGACATGTTGAAAGAAATGGAACAGCAGGTGACTCAGATCAAACAAAACCTGAAGGTCGCTCAAAACCGACAGAAAATTTATGCCAACCAAAAGAGGACTCCAAGAGAGTTCAAAGCGGGAGATCATGTATATCTCAGAGTTAGGCCTAGGAAGAGTTCCCTGAAAATGGGATCTTGTGCCAAGTTGGCACCTCGGTATTGTGGAGCCTTTGAGGTTCTAGATAGAGTGGGACCGGTAGCCTATAGGCTAGCACTTCCTCCCACGTTAAAAGCACATAATGTTTTCCATGTTTCATTATTGAAGAAATATGTACATGATGCTAACCATATAATTGACTGGTCTGTGATCTAGGTGGAACTAGAGGGAGAATTTCTACCAGAACCCCAATGCATACTGGACAGAAAGGAAACCCCGCTCTGGAACTGAACCATTGCACAAGTCAAGGTGCAGTGGAAACATTTTGGCCTAGATGAGGCTACATGGGAAATGGAGGATGCCATGAAACATGCATATCCAATTTTGTTTACTTCTATACATTCATTTCATGTTAATAGATAAGAACATCGAGGACGATGTTCCTTTAAGAGGGAGGGAATTGTAACACCCTGTTTCCCCTAGTTTGTAAAAATAGATGGACTGGCCAAGAACTGTGGCAAGAGATCGGGACACTCCATGGTGAAAGTCCCGATATAGATCTGGACCGTCCATCCGTGGAGGACACATGGAGGAGATCGAGAGTCCATCAGTATTTTGGATACCGGGGATTCAAGTTGATAGAGGATTTATGTCACTGGGAGTCGTGAAATCCCGATTACTGAAACCTCGAATCGGTTTAAGTGTGAATAAGTTTGAGAAAGGCGGGATTTAATCATGATCGTTGATCATCCTGAAAAGATCATAACGGTTGATCATGGGTGAAGGTCGCAGCCATCTATCGGAGGGACATGTGGCTGTCGATTGGCATTTCGGTGTTTCGGCACTCGGGAAACCCAAGGGCAAAGAACCCTTGTCTTCGCGAGTCACGAAATCTCGATCACTGAAACCCCGGAATGGTGAGAGGTGTGAATGAGGTTAAGGAAAGTTAGGAATTGATCGTGACCATTGATCATCCCGAAAAGATCACGAACGTTGATCTTGGCTGAAGGTCAACGTCGTCCATCAGAGGGACACGTGGCTGTCGGTCGACGTTTCGACATCTGGGAAACCGGAGGGCTAAAAAACCTTGCCCCCGCGATTCGCGAAATCCTAATGCCCGAAATCCCGATACGCATTGTAGTGGAGAGGAGAAGTACCGAAAGAATCTGGACTATCCATCAGAGGAGACACATGGTGATCGGTCAGAGTTTTGGGAAAAGTCCTGAAATCCCATGGACCATTGGATCCACACTCTTAAGAGTCGTCGATCTCTTACATGAATTTCCATAACGAAATTTGAATATTTAAATGACAAGGAGTCTTGGAGTCGTTGCATTTCGAACTCCCGAGTACTGAAACCCCGAAAGGATCCATATCGTCGGATCAGGGGAGGCTTACAGCCGATGATCTCCCTTTGGAGGGAAACTTGGGAGACTTCGTGGTTTTCGGGGATTTGAATGGGAAAGGAAGAAGGCATGCATCGTGATTTCTTGAATCACGAAAGGTCAGTAAGGGCTTTGCCGGTTTAAGCGCGTGGTCACAGAACGTGGTCACGAGGACAAGACCCAAACAGAAAAATTGTACTCGCTAGCCCTTTCGGGGTTCGGCGCTTCACTGTGTCGGGGTTTGTAGAGTCAAAAGACTCGACGCTCTGGTAGCGCTAAGTTGCGAAGAGAGAAAGGACACCATATTTGTTTGACCTGTGGTCATGACCCGCGATATTATGGGAACAGACAAGGGAAGAGCTAGCTTACGCTAGACCTCCGTAGACATTTCGGGGGTCTGATCATTGAGAAATCGACGAAAAATTCAATTTCCATAGTGGGTATGTGACATGATGGCTAACAATTGAAGATGTTGGCATATTCTTAGTCGTCCTCCCAAATCAATGAATGTGATTTACTCTTCATAACTTCCTTGTATTTTTTAATGCATCCGTTAACCTGTTTACTTTTTAACATTTACCTAATCATATTAAGAAATTACTGTAGCACCATATAATTGCCACGTTTGGATTATTAACAGGCACTACTTCAACTTCCTCCTCAGTTGTTCATGCGTCTCAGCGGTCCGCGGGTTGCATATTCTGAGCGTTTCATTTTCAAGCGTGGATATCTTTTGGCGTTCTCACCCGCGAGTTAGTGGTTGTGCTAGTTCTTTTTATCAGGGAGAAAACAACAACGACATAGGGCAGGGATAAATCCAGTTCAGGAATCACTAGCTTGAGAACGAAGAAGTAATTGACTTAATAGGGAGGAATATCCATAACAAAGAGAGCGGTACCCTCTTTGCCTTAGGGTTTATGCAACATCAGTTGTATTATTGATGGGGTAGTGGGACTTGTTTGGCAATGTTTTGATAGTATCGTTGTGTTTATTAATAATGTTGGCTTTAGAGGGTGCTTTAGGGCTGATCATTAACTCTATAAGTATGTTAAATGTGAAGGTCTCTATAAGTATGTTAAATGTGAAGGTCTTGATGGTAAAGTCTCTCAATTAGATGAGTTTTCTTTGTTGTCTAATTATAGCATTCGCAAAGATTCTACCCTTAGTATGCTTTTGCAATTGCATGGAGTGGTGGGAACTTGCAATGAAGTACCCTCATTGTCCAAGGGCCACTCTTTTAAGGTTGCAATTAATAGCAAACATTCTATAGTTGTGTTGATTCATTCACCCAATGTGCACATTATGGAGAAATGGAACTTGAACGAAGTTCCAGTTTTGTTGATAACAAAGGAGTACCCTCATTGTCTAAGGGCCACTATTTTAAGGTTGCAATTAATAGAAAACACTCTATAATTGTGCTTATTTATTCCTACAACGTGTGCATCATGGAGAAATTGAAGGAGGTTCCAATTTTGGAGGTAACAAAGGAGATAATATAAAGGAGACAGTTCTTGGCCTCCTTTCATACTATGAATCCAAGGTGATAATTTATTGGATAAATGGATTATGACATCCTATACCAGATTTGTACCAATGGCTCTATTCAAAATTGACAAAGGATTCTGAAGTATATCTTGTTTCCAAATGTTTTATTATTATTTAATTTCTTGCTCTTGTTGATTAAGAGAAACTTTTAGAGGGCCCTTGGGAAAGAGAGGGTCTTTTTTGTTACCCATCATTTTCCAAAATTTAATCCATCCAATATGTTTGTAACCAAAATGCATGTATGGGTATGTCTTCTAAATCCGCGAATCCATTTTGGGGGGTTATTAATTTTGAAGACATAGGGAATACTTTGGGCCTATACTTAAAAACAAATATAGATCACACAAAAATAATGCACATATTTGTGTGGAGATTGACATTGGAGGGCTTATCTCATAAGTTTATACTTCAAAAGAAAGGCGTTAGATGGATGCAATAATTGGATTATGAAAGTAAAGAATTTCCAAGAAAAATTTTCAACAAGCAAGACATTTACATGATACATGTTGTGTAAAAGCTTATCCTTAAATAAAAAATGTCACAAACCAAAAACTAAAAGATGAAAATCATTTGAGTTACAAGTGTTGAATAATGAAGAGGTACACAATCAACATAATATACATATCTCAAGAAAGCTATTAATGGTTGCCTTGGAATGTAGGTTGAGGAAACAATGCTATCTAACATGGATAGAGAAGATGATAAGAACTCAAGGAAGGTAGGAAGGTGGTAATTGCCTAAAGCCTTGTCCAAAAGAATAAAGAGAATACATAAATCTGAAAACTCCTGCCTTGGAATGTAGGTTGAGGAAACAATGCTATCTAACATGGATAGAGAAGATGATAAGAACTCAAGGAAGGTAGGAAGGTGGTAATTGCCTAAAGCCTTGTCCAAAAGAATAAAGAGAATACATAAATCTGAAAACTCCAGTTCAAATTAAGAATTTACTCTCTTTTTCAATTCTAAACATCCAAGTTCTCCTTCAAATCCTGACCATCGGATTTCTAAAATCAAAATCAAATTTCCAATTTGCATTTGTCCTTATGGAATCTTATTTAAAGATGTGACATAAAATTAAAAAGAAGATACGAAAAAATTAAGAGCGAAGATTATTTTTTAATAGGAAAACAATGAAAAGTATACTAATATATAATATCAATGATTCTAAATATTAAATTTGAGGATCCTGACATTGTAACGTTTAATATTTAATCTTTTAAATTTTATTAAAATGGAACGTAGTATCCGGTTGTGAGCTTTATGTTTATATGAAAATTTCTGCTTGGAACATTGAAATTGAAATTTATTATTTCAAAGGCACATAAAATTTATCATAAAATCTAGAAATTTAATTACGCCGAAAGGCGTACACCTATTGATAATGGGCAGATTTAATAGGGGTTTAGTGTTTAATAAGTTTTCTATGGACAGGATTGAATATGGCTGGAATATTCTTAGTAGTCACACAAAATAAATGGCTGTGATTTCAATCATTAACTTCCTAGCTATTATAAAGACATCGGTTTATGTGTTTACTTTTTTACATTTACCTAATCATATTTAAAAATTACTTTGATAGCTAACTGATTGCCACGTAAGTGATTAACAGAAATTAAAATATTAACACCAAATAAATGAAGCTCAACCGTTTATTTGTTAATCAATAATAAAATTTAATATATTCTTTTAAAAATTCTTTTCATCTTATCAACCTTTAGGCGTTGATCAGCCACAATTATATGACTGTGCTAATTAAGTTATGCAAACAAAAACGGACAAACAGCCAGTCAATAAGACAACCATTAATTCACTAATTATTAACCGATGATAGCTCCTGCAGCTACATGGAGACCAAATATGGTTCAGCCAGATAGAGATGAAAACCAAAAAGGCGAGCAGTTGCTTGATATATTTGAATGTTTGCGGGGTCCTCGGTTGCTTTAGATGTTATTCTACGTCTGGGCGTTCTACCTTGCCTTCTAAGTATCATAAACTGTGATTTCATAACAAACGCGATACATGCACCATACCTAACAAAACCATTTAACGTATTCAAATGGAGTTTACGGTCTTCACAATTCATACGGATTAGTCGCAAATGTGGGTCATCCCCAAACAGTGGAAGTTACCTCTAACTATTATTGCAGATTAGGTGCTACTTATTCTCTCACTCTGCTTTGGAGTGAATTTTAATCCAACCAGTCGGGTGATTTGGGCCCTCGAACGATGAATCCAGTGACAGCGGAACGCAAAGTTGGTGGTTGTGGCAGTGCAGTTGGTATGCCCGATAGAGTTTTAAGACTTCAGATTTGTGTGTAGTAGCAGGAGCTGCGATGGAAAAACCAACCATATAAAACTATTTCCATTCGTGCAGGAAACAGGACGGCGAGATCATGGAAGCCAAGGCGGGATTTGTTGCAGGTTCTTATAAGCGGAATGAACTTGTAGTAGTCCATGGACACGATGAGGTGAGTGGGTTTTTATGTTTTTTCAGTATTGAATTTCATGTGAAGAGACGATCAGCGGGGTTTTCATATCTGTGGTGTCTTTTCAACGGTCATGTGCAGCCCAAGCCCATCAGGCAATCCATCGTCCATGAATGCCAAGTCTGCGGAGATAAAATCGGTCGCAACCCCAATGGGGAACTCTTCGTCGCCTGCAACGAGTGTGGATTCCCTGTTTGTCGTCCCTGCTATGAGTACGAGAGAAAGGATGGGAACCGGTGCTGCCCTCAGTGCAAGACTCGGTACAGGCGTCACAAAGGTACCAACCATATATATATATATATAAACTCGTCCTTTAGGTATAGAGTATCTGCAGAGAGTGAGAGCTATTAAGGTCCTCTTTTTAGGTATAGAGTATTAGGTGAGGGAGTGAGTTGTTAAGGCACTTTTAAAATAAAAGTTACAGGTTCGAAATCACTAAAAACACCTCAAAATCTAACCATGTTAAAAACTGTGAGAGTTATAAGTTCGAAATCATTAAAAACACCTCAAAATCTAACTATGTTAAAGACTGTGAGATCCCTGATAATTTTGACAACTTAAATATTCCTAAATACATATAAAAAATAATATAACTGAATATATATATATATATATATGAGTGTTAAAACTCTCTTGAAATTTATATTATTATTGATATACATCTCTACTGAACTTATATTATTATTGTTAGACATCTCTAATGTGAACATAAACCAAAAATATATTATATTTTATTTTTAAAGAACCAGATATATATTGCTTAGCTGAATTTTCTGTAACAGGTTTAGGATTCTAAATTCAACACCTTTCAAAATCTGTATATATAAGTATGAATATACAATTTTGTTAAACAAAAACATTCAGCTTCAGCTGCTTTACATAATCCTTCATACAGAAATTGCACATATCATGTCCATGAATTATATAATTTGAGCACAGTATGGATTTTGGACCAAATATAGATCCTTAATTCCATTAAGAACAAATTCAAAAAGAGGAAATTCTTTCACCCATTATCCTCCTACTTACTGTAAGAGCTATATTGATCAGGGATTTGTTGCTAGAATTTAATCAATCACGTTAATTTAGATTTTGCAGTGGTGAACTTTGGATTTGTTTCTAGAATTTATTCATTCACTTTTATTTGGATTTTGCAATGTTGAACTTTACATGATTACTTGCTTCGTTTTTATGGATTGTTACTTTGTTTTCATAGATCCATGCTGGGCTAAAGTGGCATCGTCATGTTTTGTTGAGTGCTTTTGCCTTCTTGCTCGTTTTCAGGGAGTGCCCGGGTAGAAGGCGACGACGATGAAGATGGCGCCGAAGATTTAGAACAAGAATTCAACATGGAAAGAGATCGCCATAGCGTGGTCAGTCACAGGGGAAACGCCTTCGACACTACTCCTCGGGCTGCACGCAGTATCGCTAACCGCTCGGTACTTCATACTTTTTCGTTTTTTATTTCTAATGAAGATATGTAAATCGGGAAGCAGGATCCAATTGGGCTATATGGTATTTGCAGGAAAATGGAGAGCATTATGCACTCTCCCTTCCTCCGATCATGGATGGCGATAATTCAAGTCTTCAGCGTTTTCCACATGCAGGTACTGTTATTGATGAAATTATGATCAATTTTCAAGGCCATTGATGAAATTATGATTAATTTTGATCATTGTGCTGTATAGCAAGCAGGAGTGGAATGTTATCAAATTTACTGTAAATATAAATATATAACAAAGCTAATTTAATTTTAAGGTTAATGCTGAGCTAGAGATAAAATTGGTGTATGAGATTTGTGAGATAAGTAACCTCTTCATTCATAGATTTGAGTGCTAAAATCAACCGATTATATATATCCTACCCCTCTGAATTTAAACTTGTGATGTAGACATACTCTACCTTTTTGAATTTGAACTTATTATGTATACATACCCTACTCCTTTCCTCTGAAAAATTTGAACTTGTGAGATCGAGAGATACTCCTTTCCTCTGAAAAATTTGAACTTGTGAGATCCAGAGATCGAGGAAACACCTTACCATAAAGGCCACTCAAAAAAAATAATTTCTCCTTTCGACCACCTAAACTTGAATCCAATTAACATTTTTGGTGTTGGTTTTATGATAAAGTAATGTTTCCGTTGATTCCTCTAAAGATTTGCCTGTGCAGTTGACATTTTTTTTGTTGGGTTTGTGACAAATTACTTGTCTCCGTTGATTTCCCTGTAAAGTTTTGTCTGTCCATTTCTGTATATTCCCACAGCATTTCTGTATTCCCAGAAACACCAAATAGCGCATTCTCGAAAAAACATACTTTTGAAAAAATAATCTCTTGAAACTTTGCCTTGATTCATTTTGAAAACCTGTGTGCAGTGAATGGAAATGGATCGGATCCAACGAAGGAGACCTATGGGAGTGTTGCATGGAAGGAGAGAGTGGAGAATTGGAAAGCCAAGCACGATAAGAAAAGTGGCAGCATCAAGGATGGCATATATGACCCGGACGAAGCCGATGATATAATGTACTAATCACACAACCAATTTCTTGACAATCTTCAGATTTTTTTTTTTCCTGAGATTCAATTCGAATGCATCAGACATAGCATTAATCAAATCTTAATACTAATAATGTTAACATGGACATTTGATTTCATATTCATTCTTGGCATTATTGATCAGGATGGCTGAAGCCGAAGCGAGACAGCCTCTTTCGCGTAAGGTGCCAATCCCGTCGAGTAGAATCAATCCCTACAGAATTGTTATTGTGATGCGTTTGGTAATTCTGGGATTCTTCTTCCGCTACCGATTAATGAATCCTGCCAAGGACGCACTTGGCCTCTGGTTGACCTCCATTATCTGCGAGATCTGGTTCGCCTTCTCTTGGATCCTGGATCAGTTCCCCAAGTGGTTTCCCATCACTCGCGAAACCTATCTCGACAGATTATCTATGAGGTATGATGAAAAATCAATGAAAAACTTATAGGAGTCAATCGACAAAAATACAGTTGATCGAAAGATGGAACCAGTCGATAAAAATTCAATGGATCTCTAGTTACAGTGTGTGTTTCACATAATAAATAGTTGGATTTTAGGACGTTATATTTAGGGGTTGTTCAAAAAAAATTCTCGATCTTTTGTTTTTTTCATTCTCGTAACCTTTTGTTAAGTTTTATTATTGACATTCCTGTTTTGTTCATGTCTAATAATTGTTGGGCATAAGTTCTCATAAATCTATATTGGATTTTTAGATTTAAGCTATTATTTTTGTAAAATCGCAGTGTTTTAGGAGTTTTTTAGCATGTTAAATTCATTTCTGTATTCAAAAATAGATTCTCTAAGAGTTTTTCAACATGGTGAATCCATTTTTACATTCAAAAATACAAAAATACAGAAATGAATTCTGAACATGAAAAAAATAGTAATTCATCTAAATTTATATTGCTCCATTCAAACTAAAAAAACCATTTCATATAACAGCTAACCAAAACCATTGAAATTGAAAAACAGTGATTTTCCAAAACTTATCATAAACTTAATTTGTTTTCATTGGAACTCTCAGATACGAGAGGGAAGGAGAACCTTGCAAGCTAGCGCCGGTTGATGTGTTTGTGAGTACGGTGGATCCACTGAAGGAGCCTCCTCTGATTACAGCTAATACTGTTCTATCTATCCTCGCCGCGGACTACCCCGTGGACAGGGTATCGTGCTATGTATCAGACGACGGAGCTTCGATGCTCACGTTTGATTCAATGACAGAAACCTCAGAGTTTGCCCGGAAATGGGTTCCTTTCTGCAAAAAATACAGTATAGAGCCTCGGGCACCCGATTTTTACTTCTCTCTCAAAATCGATTACCTGAAAGACAAGGTGCAGCCGACCTTTGTAAAGGAGCGGCGTGCCATGAAAGTAAGTATGAGACTCAGAGTTGTCAGTTAATATGGTTGCTTGTATAGCCTGGCTAAATCAAATTATCTGAATGTTTGGCAGCGAGAGTATGAAGAGTTCAAAGTGAGGATAAACGGGCTGGTCTCAAAGGCTCAGAAGGCCCCTGAAGAAGGGTGGGTTATGCAGGACGGAACGCCCTGGCCTGGGAACAATACTCGCGACCACCCTGGGATGATTCAGGTCCACATACTTGAATTTTAGTATAAATTAATTCATAGCTCCCTAATGTTAATTGTCCTTGGATTGAAGAAACTCACCTAATCAGCAGTCCATGGCCATTATTAGCAACAGATCAAATCCTGATAAGTGTAGTGTAGAGTTGAGAGGTATTCTTGTTTGAAGAAGTTGCATTTATAACATTCATAGATATTATAATCGGCTTTGATCTGTTGCTTGTTTGTTCATAGCTTGTTAATGTTAACAGTTTTCAGTATAAGAAAAATAATTTATATGATAATATAATATAATCTGTTTGTTTTTAAGGT
>JZKD02S2189914.1:86737-113402 GCA_000966675.3 Picea glauca | reverse complement strand
AAAAATCTCTACACAGTTTTGTTTTCAATTGTTTTCATATATTTGAAAGATGTTTCAATTTGTAATATAGTTTGGCAAACTCAAGTTCAATATAAATTACTCAAAATTTCATGCCTAATTGAATAGTCGCTGATTTCTGTCATTGTTGACAGATCGGATGGATATATGGTTCAGTGACAGAGGATATCCTGACAGGTTTCAAAATGCACTGCCGTGGTTGGCGATCGGTATACTGCATGCCCACTAGGCCGGCATTCAAAGGATCTGCTCCTATTAATTTGTCAGATCGTTTGCACCAGGTTCTTCGTTGGGCGTTGGGTTCCATCGAAATTTTCATGAGTAGACATTGCCCACTCTGGTATGCCTATGGAGGAAACCTAAAATGGCTTGAAAGATTCGCCTATGTCAATACAATCGTTTACCCGTTCACCTCAATCCCGCTCATCGCTTACTGCACGCTCCCTGCCATATGTCTTCTCACAGGAAAATTCATCACTCCAACGGTATGGAACCATACCAAGAAATTTTTAAAAAATTGCATACACAGAACCAAACGAAGAATTGAGAAAAAAAAATACATATACAATTACAAAAGCTGTTTTGTATTCTCCTTTGATGCATAAAATTTATATTGATGAAAAATTTACTGCTATATACAGCTTACAAGCCTTGCTAGCGTCTGGTTCATGGGTCTTTTCTTATCCATCATAGCCACTGGTGTTCTAGAGCTGAGATGGAGCGGAGTGAGCATCGAAGAGTTCTGGAGAAACGAACAGTTCTGGGTCATCGGAGGGGTCTCTGCTCACTTTTTTGCTGTTTTTCAAGGCCTGCTCAAGGTGTTGGCGGGTGTGGACACCAATTTTACAGTCACAGCCAAGGGTAGCGATGAAGAAGACAAATTTGGGGAGTTATACATGTTCAAATGGACGACCCTGCTCATTCCTCCCACTACCTTGCTGATAATAAATCTGGTGAGCGTGGTAGCAGGTGTTTCGTCTGCAATAAATAATAACTACCAATCATGGGGACCGCTCTTTGGAAAGCTCTTCTTCGCCTTCTGGGTGATATTGCATCTGTATCCCTTCCTCAAGGGTCTTCTGGGAAGGCAGAACCGAACGCCCACTATCGTGGTACTGTGGTCTATTCTGCTGGCCTCCATCTTCTCGCTTGTGTGGGTGAGGATCGACCCATTCCTGCCCAAGTTCGAAGGCCCCATTCTTCAGCAATGTGGCGTCGACTGTTAACTACCTCCTCTCTTCTGATCATTTATGAATTCTATTCATTCGTATTCAGATTTTGTAATGGATTGAAGGATAAAACTGAAAGCATTCTATTATATAGTTTGTGAATGCTATTCATTCGGATGCAAATATTGTAATGAACCGAAGGATAAAACACAGGGATTCGACTCGTACTGTAAGAATGAAATTATGCAATCTTTAAAAAAAAATTGGAAGTAATGAAGAGTTGGCGCTGTGTTCATGTTTTTTGTGTTTACTCTGATAATCAATCTTCCTGGAATGCCTGGACATTACTGTAGAACTTTGCAACCCACTGCAATTTCAAGGCCTCATGATGCAGTTTATGATGACACCATCAAGTTTATTATTGTTGACTGTGACATTGAAATTGACTTGGTAACGGAGCAAATTGGTGAGGGACCATGTTTCAACTAATTCCAATCCTTGAAGAGGAAGAGGGACCAGCAATATCTATGTTGTTCCACAATATTGAATGCTATAGTAATTGAAATTGAATGCTATAGTAATTGAAAGCAATTCAAATTTGATAGTTTATAATCCATTTGCTGCAGCATTCAATTGAAAGCAATTCAAATGTGATAGTTTATAATCCATTTGCTGCAGCATTCAATTGAAAGCAATTCAAATTTGATAGTTTATAATCCATTTGCTGCAGCATTCAATATCAGTTTGTTACATAACATTGAATGTTACAATAATTAATTGAGACGTCAAATCTAAAAACAGTTCAGATTTTATAACTTATAATCCACTTACTACTTACTACTGCATTCAATGCCTTTTAACAGACTGAATTTTGATTTTGGCTGCCTTGAAGAGGTAACTTCTTCTAATAACAACCTGCATTCAAGGTTGGTAGAGAGCAATTATTTTTTTTAGTGTTCACGGAATGTAGCATGATTTCCATTGTAATGAGGGGATTACTTGTGTTGAATGATACAGAGAGCCCTACTTTGAATTTATTTACCCTCCATAAAAACAAAACATTGCAACCACACAGCCTAAGGAGAGGATGAGAGGAGAAATTCAAACATTCAAACACAGCATATATTCTGAACAGGTGTGTGAAGACAATGGATTTGCTTCGTAAAAGTGTTGCTCGTTTAAAAAACAAAAAATAACATTACAACGTCCGCAGACTACACCTTCTACCAAACATTGACCCAAGCTTGATTGAGTAAATTTCACCCCTGAAATCATAATCATGAATGGGCCCTAAAATCATGAATTTATTATTTTTTAAACATGTAACACAGTTGCATCCCCACAAAAGGAGAGAGAACCCTCTTTGGGCTGTAAAATGCCCCTAAAATTCTCCAATTTGTTTTTGCCTAAGCTCGAATTTTGTGGATCATTCTCCCACGGTTTAACAAAAAAATCTTATTCTTATTCTCTTGGTTCACATGCATAATGGATATAATTGACATAAAAAGTTTTTAGGGTGGAAAAAATGTGATGAGGTTTGACTTTATAGATTAACATATGATAGATAGTGACACTGATGGTGGAGAAAAATAAATAAAAATAACAGCTGAGAATAAATGTAGGTAAAATATTAATAAAAAGATATGAATAATAAAAAAAATTACAATATACTTTAAGGTGATGATAGCAAGGAATTAAGATAATAATAAGTAGGAGAAATAATATTAAAGAATAAGTTGAGAATAAATTAAATAATTACAATATACTTTAAGGTGATGATAGCATGATGATAGCAAGGAACTAAGATAATAATAAGTAGGAGAAATAATAAGTTGAGAATAAATAAAATAGATGTTAAGGTAAAAGAATAATAATAATGTTAGGTGTGAGAAATAATAATAAGAATGTTATGTATGAGATATAATAAAGAATTAGTTAAGAATAAATGTAAATAAAATAATAATGGTATGAATGAAGAATAATAATAAAGAGTTGAAAAAGATATCAGGGTAAAAAAATAATGATGATAGGTAAGAGAAATAATATTAAAGACATTAACCTCGAATATACTATGATCTTGAATACACTCAATCACTATGAATTTGAACATAATATACTCCTAGAATCCCTAGGAACCTGTATACTATGATCTTGAATACACTCAATCACTATGAATTTGAACACAATATACCCCTAGAATCTCTAGGAACCTTGGTAGAGTCACCCTTTGACACATTGTGACCCCAAGAGTCACCCTTTCACACATTGTGGCCACCAGAACACTAACTTGCATTCACCATATTAACAGATTAACCTACTAATCCCTACCTCATTCATCCACTAATGTTGTGCCCTCTTATCCACTAATCTGTTAACCACATAGCTCAAGAATCCCATAATCCATAAACCTCCTAATTCGGTAATCCTAGTGACCCACTAACCCTTCACCCTCATTATCATATTCACTAGGATTAACCATGGTTTGCCACTGTTGACCATGGTTGACCTTATTGACAATAGTGGACCATTGTTAACCACGGTTAATCTCATAACCAACCAAACCATAAGCCCCTAACCCAACTTGAACAATGTTGACTAATGCAAATTAGTCATCGACATATATCACCTCACAACTAGTGACCTACCATTAACCCACAAACTTTAACCCATTAACCACCTAATCCTTTAACCCCTTGACCCACTAATTTGAATAACTGACTAACCCTTGACTATTAGTAACCATTTGATTAATGTAGACCATATTCACCATGCTTCACCATATTAACCATATTGACCCACTAACCCTTAGCTTCCTCGCCCACTATTATTGTTCCCTCTTGTGCACTAATCTATTAAAATCGTGTAGATCGGTGATTTGATAACCCACTAATAGTGTTCCCTCTTGAGCACTAATCCATTAGTGTTGACCATTGTGGACCATAGTCAAACATGGTTAACCATCATTGATCTAGAAACACACTAAACCATAACTCCACGATCCATATTGACATGTGTTAACTAATGCAAACTATTAGTCAACATTAGTCGTGCTTGTCATAGTTAGCCATGTACACCCTATCCCATTAACTAATTAATTAACAATCTAATCCTCTAACTCATGAATCAATTAATTAGAATAACTCACTAACACTTGTCCATCATTTTAAACCATATCAATCTTTGTTGGCCATGGTTGATCATCATTGACAATGGTCGACCTCTATTGAACATATTCACCATGCTTAACCATATTAACCATATTGATCCACTAACCCCTAGCTTAATTTCCCACTAATGTTGTGCCCTCTTATCCACTAATCCATTAATCACATAGCACAAGCCCAGGAATCCCATAACCCATAAATTTCCTAACCCAGTAAACCCAATGAACTGCTAACCCTGCACCCTTGTTACCATATTCACCACCATTGACCATGGTCTTCAACCATTAACCATGTTTGACCTTATTAACCATGGTGGACCATCATTAACTATGGTTGATCTCGTAACCCACCAAACTATAAGACCCTAACCTAGATTAAGTTATGTTGACTAATGCTAACTATTAGTCAATATTTATAACCTACCACAACTAGCCACCTACCACTGACCCACTAAAATTAATCCCCATCTAATCCTCTAACCCCTGACCCACTAATTTCAATAACTCATTGTCATGTACCCATCTCCCTTTGTCACCACATTAGAGGAGGAGAAGTACTTTGTCTTTTTCTTTTAACTTAACCCCTCTCAGCATTTCATTAATTAATTTCACTTTGAAATATGCTCCAGTTACATGGGTCGAAGACCACACATTACTCTTCCTTGAAATCTCATCGGGCCCCAAAATAAGGTACAACCATTGGGCCTCTTTTGAATAACCCATCAGGCCACTTCCACAAATCATGTCAGGTCTCTTTTGAAGATGTCCCTGACAGATCATCAACCAATTTTGAAAGGTCACAAAACAAACTTAGGCCATTGGCCCCCTTTCAAATATTCCACTCCGAAAGACAATAACAAGATCATTGATCCTATTTGAAATATCTTGTCAGTCCTCTTTTGAAGATGCACCCAATCAAAAGAAAACAATGGATTGGGAAGTTTCAAAAATACATCTTACTAATGCTCCTGATAGGCCATTGGGCCAATTAGAAGGAGCAAGTTTCAAATGCCCCCTATAGGAAATCGAGCTAATTCAGAGGAACAACTTTCAAATTCCCTCAATATTGATCGAGCCTCTTTCAAAGATGTCACTTCAAAATATAAAGACAAGGCCATTGGGCCATTTTGAAAAATCCCATTGGGCCTCTTTCAAAGATGCACCCAATGTAAACAACATAGGCCATATTTGTGCATTTTATGTTTCTTGACTTCAGAAAGAATAAGGTAAATACCATTGGCCTCATTCAAAGTGACACTTCGAATGCAAACAACAGGGATTTAACCCATTCAAAATGAACTTTTGAATTGAGGAAAAGGGGTGTAATCCCACTTTGACGAAAAACATATAGGATGTCATAACTTTGGCATACATAGTATGACCCCGAGGAAAAGGGGTGTAATCCCACTTTGAGATAGTATGCCAAAGTTATGACCCTGAGAAATTGATGTACCAATTTACCCCGACAGGGCCCATATTCTGGTGTTTCATCTCCCAGGGTTAATTTTGTGGATGTTTAGGGTTTCCATTGTTTCTCAATAACATATAGGCCTTCGATCCTCATTGTAACATAGAGTTCATAGGCCTGTAGCCACACATCTCTTCTCAGGAATAAGCTACCAGCACCCTAGCTAGTTAATTTCTATTCTGTTTGTAAACAAATTCCAGTTCTTTGATATTAATGAAATGAAGTGTTATTTCCGTTGCATCCTTGTATTCATGGTTATTTGTGTATTTTGTTGTGCTCCTGCATAAATTTGGATCAGTGGTATCAGACCGGTCTGCTCTTTCTCGATCCTTCTTTGCATGTCCCCAACGAGGTCGGGGTATAAGGATTTAGGGCTCGATCTGGTTGAACCTTTGCAAGATCATCCTCGCAAAACCCGACGGTCACCCATGTGGGACGAAAAGAAAGACGAGGGAGCAGGAGATCCTATCAAAATATTGCTCGAGGAGGCCCTTGAAAAAAAAAGGAATGCGATGATGGATAACTTTGCCCATATCCTTCAACGATTTCCCACTGGCAACACATCTGCATCCAACATCCACTTTGGAGGCACAACCCCTTTTAAGGTACAAGTAAACTTTGACATTCCCATATTTGATGGCCAAATAGATGCAGACGTCGTAGATAGATGGTTGAATCTATTAGAAGGATATTTCTCGGTTCATGACTTTTCCAACTGGGAGAAGATTATTTTTTCACTACTCAAAGACATCCCCTATGTCAAGGACTAGTGGGAAACCTACTGTGAGAAAAAGGACGAGGAGGAACCCTCTCTGTTCTTGGTCGTACCCACTTGGAATTCTTTTTGAGATGCCATCAAGGAACAATATTATCCCATGGGGAGCTATGAGGACAAGTACATATAATGGACTACGCTACAGTAGAAAAGGGATCAAGATATGCATGAGCTGATGAATCCGTTCCATACCCTGCGCACAAAGTTGGGTATCAAAGATTCAAAGAAACATTTGGTGTTTAAGTACCACAGTTTTCTACACAAATACATTCAGGAGTAAATGGAGTTCCTCAACGTCTCCTCGCTTGGTACGACATACCAGTATGCTGCCAAGATTGAGCATAAATTCAAACAGAAGAAGCGAGACTTTGGATCTGCGATTCAAAAGCAAGTGAAAGGTTCCCCCAAACCGCAGAACAAAGGAAAAATCCAAGGCATGGTGGCTCAATACAACCTGCCAAAGACGTAAGCAAAGAACAACACCGCAAAGCCAAATAAGGACACGAGAAAGTGGTGTGAGTTCCATATGAGCTCCACTCACAACACAAGTGAGTTTCAGAACAAACAGTCACTGGTGGCCAAGATGAGGGCTTCTGAATCATATGCATGCTCCGACACTGAATCAGAACCCGAGAAGGGGAATGACAGAGGGAAGCAGATTATCAATGTGGAGCCCAACACCACCGTTTCCACCACAAAGATCCAAAAGGAATAACCAGAAGATCTAGAGGAGGAGGAGCGTCTCTTCCACTCCCAGATGTGGGTAAAGGGTTCCCCGCTACAGTTCATTCTCGACAGTGGGAGCCAAAAGAACCTCATTTCAGCAGAGGTCATGAAGCGGTTGGGCTTACCTACCACAACACACCCACAACCATACACCATCGGATGGCTTCACCAAGGATGGGATCTCCGCGTCAACCAGTAGTGTCACCTTCCCTACAACATCAAGCCCTTCATCGGTGAGGTATTATGTGACATTTCTCCCCTTGATGTTTGTGATGTATTATTAGGCCAACCATACTTGTGTAAGCGACATGTTTTGTACGAGTCACGACCTCGTGTTGTTATTGTTACCTTGGGAAATAAGTTGTATAGGATACCAGAGGTACCATTGCATGTCGCTATCTCTTTTGTTGCTCCAAAACAATGCAGTAAACTCATTTCCAAAACTGGGAAAAAAAAATCTTGATGATCTACCCTCAGGGAAAGAAGAAGACTGTGGCCACGACCTCTAGACAGGGCTCCTCCGCATGAAAACAACAAATGCACAAGGTCGTGGAAGAGTACTTGGACATCTTCACCTCACCCGCAGGGGTGCCTTTGCACTGTCAGGTCAATCACTCCATCAATCTGACCCCAGGTGTGCCACTGCCCAATGGATTGATCTATCAGTGCTCTATTCTGGAGAATGATGAAATCAAGAGGCAGATTTAGGAGCTGCTGCAAAAATCTCACATCTGCAAAAATCTCACATCCGACCAATTTCATCGCCTTGTGGGAGATCGATCATGTTGGTGCAGAAGAAGGATGGGACTTGGAGACTCTGTATTGACTATCGGGCGCTGAACAATATCACTGTCCAGAATAGGTACCCGATCCCATGGATTGATGACCTTCTGGACCAACTAAAAGGGGCAAAATATTTCAGAAAGATCGACTTGAAGTCTGGGTATCACCAAGTACCAATCGAACCATTTGATGTATGAAATATTCCCTTCAAAGCCAAGGAGGGCCTTTTCGAATGGTTGGTCATGCCTTTCAGGTTGACAAATGCTCCCGCAACCTTCATGAGGTTGATGGACGACATATTGTGGCCATTCACCAAATCACTTGTAGTAGTGTACTAGGATGACATCCTGATATTCATCTAGACTTGGGAAGACCACCTCCACCACATCCGACGGGTCCTCCAAACACTGCGGAAACACAAGTTTTGTGCCAATTTGGAGAATTGCACTTTTGGCATGACCCAGGTTCAGTATCTGGGATACATTGTTGATGAGCATGGGGTGCATGTGGATCCAACCAAGATCCAAGTCATCTGGTATTGGCCAGCCCCAACCACTCTAACAAAGCTTCACATCTTTTTGGGTCTTGCTAATTTCTACTACAGGTTCGTGTTGGGATTCTCTCATATCACTTGGCCCTTGATTCAAGCCACCAAGGGAGGAGTGAAAGAAAAATTATTTTAGTCAGAATCTCAACAGAAGGCATTCGTAGAATTGAAACATCGCCTCTGATGTTCCCTAGTGCTCACATTACCAGACTTGGAACAACCATTTGAGATCGAGACAAATGCCTCTGACTATGCTATTGGGGTAGTTCTTACTCAACGGGGACATCTAGTGGCATATCATAGTGAAACATTGTCCGACACAATCTGAAAGTATCCCACTTATGACAAAGAAATGTATTCCATTGTGCAGGATTGCCGACAATGGAAGCATTACATTTTGGGGAAGGAAACGATCATCCACACAAACCACCAACCCCTGCAGTTCATACAAACACAGGGGAATTTGCAGAACGATTGCCATCATAAGTGGTCCACATATCTGCAATAGTTTCATTTGAACATCAAGTACAAGAAGGGCAGCACCAATAATGTTGTAGACTACCTCAGCCGACCACCGATCATGGCGATAACCACTGTGCTCAACTCTTGTGGGAATGTGACTTCTGATTGGATTCTTCTCTACAAGAGCGATCTATATTTCAGCCACACATACAAGATGCTCTTGGAGGGTAACCGAGTTCCAAAATTTCACCTCCAGGATGCACTACTATGTCACCTGGGACACCTTTGTGTTCCTTCGAGTGAGCATGCCAAGATTATTTGGGAAGCGCACTATAGTCAGGTCGTTGGGAATTTCGGGGTCAAGAAAACAATGGCAGTGCTACAGAGGTATTTCTATTGGCCAAACCTTCAACAGGATGTATGGAAGTACATCAGATCCTGCATTGCCTACGTCATTGTCAGACCGACCATCAAGAAGCAAGGCCTCTATACTCCGCTGCCTACCCCCAGTCGACCTTGGGAATCCATCTCCATGGATTACATGTCAGGCCTTCCTTCTACTAAGCATGGCAACGACTGTGTTTTCATGGTCGTCAACAGATTCTCGAAGATGGCCATTATGGCAGCCTACAAGAATAATATCATAGCAGAATCCACTGCTAAACTCTTCTTTGAACGAGTGTGGGTACACTTTTGGATCCCACAGTCTATCATCTGAGATCGGGACAGCAGGTTCCTCTGTACATTTTGGTCCAGCCTCTGGTCAATGCTAGACACCAAGCTCACCAAGTCCACAACTTTCCATCCCCAAACTGATGGCCAGACATAGGTCATCAACAGGATGATTGTACACATTTTGTGCATGTACAACTCAAAGAATCCATGCACATGGGATGAGATCCTCCCCTATGTACAAAATAGCTATAATTGGGCCCTCCACAGCTCAATCAACCACATCCCCTTTCAGGTGGGCTTGGGATTCCAACCACTATGCCCCATTGATGTAGCCATACCATTTGTAGCTACTCAAGTTTCTTCGGCTCATGTTCAGTCTGAAGCTACCAAGGTGAACAACTTCATTGAGTGCATTCAACACATTCTCCAATAGGTTCATGACATATTGGACATATCCAGTGCTAAGTAAAAGAAGCAGCATGATCAACATCGGGTGCAACACAACTTCCAGGTGGGTGACAAAGTGTGGCTACATTTGTAGAAGGAGTGCCTCGTTGGACCCCACTGCAAGCTTCTCCCGCTTCGATATGGGCCATACACCATCACCAAGGTTGTAGGGGACATCGTATTTGATCTCAGTATCCCACCATTCCTTGTTCTACACCTAGTGTTCAATGTGGACCACCTTCGACCTTACTTTCCACCTCTACTGGACACATCTGACATGGCAGAACAACTCACACCAACAGATTTAAACGCAGACTGCATGGAACAAGACACAACTGATCGGATTATGGACACACAGATCAAGAACATCTGCCAGCAGAGGATCCAACTATATCTATTTTTCAAAGCAGGCCAACTCCTTCACCAGGGCAAGTGGTTCACCAAGGACCAAGTTGAGAAGAAGTTTCCTCATCTCATGGAGGAACTCAACGCAATGGGGACCATTGCTTCCTAAGGAGGGAGGAATGATTCAAGTGGATATTGGTGACCAATCGCCTATTCCACTTGGACCCCCACCATTTTTTCTTTTAGTTTTTCAGTTTCTTAATTGTAGCACAATTTGCTATTTTTGGCAGCTTTTCGGGTCCTGAACTTCCAGAGCCATTTTGAGGCCCTAAACGACGTTTTTTGGGCATGGTCCAGTCGACGATTATCACTTCATTTCTAACCATAATATTATCTATTAGTAGTTGTATACCTTGGATAGATATTCCTAACAATGTATCATATGAGTCAAACAGAGATAGTATGTCAAAGTTACGATCCCAAGAAATTGATGTACCAATTTACCTCGACGGGGCCCATATTCTGGCGTTTCATCTCCTAGGGTTAGGTTTGTGGATGTTTAGGGTTTCCATTGTTTCTCAATAACATATAGGCCTTCAAGCCTCATTGTAACACAAAGTTCAGAGGCCTGTAGCCACACATCTCTTCTTAGGGATACGCTATCAGTGCCCTAGCTAGTTAATTTCTATTTTGTCTGTAAACAAATTTCAGTTCTTTGATATTAATGAAATGAAGTGTTATTTCCGTTGCATCTTTGTATTCATGGTTATTTGTGTATTATGTTGTGTTCCTGCATAAATTCGGATCAGGTAGAGTACGAAAATCCATTTTCGCCTAATAAAATTTGAACCCAACTCTCCCATTCGCCCTCATTCCCTGGTAATGGCAATTATTTAAAAGTATTTCACCCCAATTTTCTGGAAATGACAATTATTTAGATGTATTTCGCCCTGATTTGATTTAGAGTTAATATGTAGTATGTTCTATTTTTCCATTTGCCCAAGTTTATTGGAATGGAATATAAGAGGAGTCTTCAAACAATTAGAAACTATCACCCTCACTTAGTTGTATATGGTGTTATATCTCAGTGTCAATTGAGAGGAGGGGATACACTATCGAGTTCAATCCATCCAACCGCAACTATGATAGGGCTTGGCAAGATGAATGCAATAAAACCACTAACTAGTGTATTATATGTGTTACTAATTCAAGAATTAGATGAAGGAGAAAACCCCTTGCAACCTCACCAACTAGGAAACCAAGCCAGCCAGGAGGTCCACCTCGTAACACATATTTTCATGTTTCAGTATGGTTTGGTTGTATTGTTCAACTTTCGAAATCAGGAAGAAGAAAGTTGTTTACAAATTCTTAGAAAATATGCTTCCCATTTACTCACCAAGACAAGAAAATATGGTACACCTTTTTCCTTATGTCTAACTATATTTGTTTCTTCCATACCATCTCATTAATGACCTATGTATCATGTCATGGCATTGTTCAAACGAGAAATATTTGTGTTCATCCTATGCACAATTTACTTCTTTTTGAAATTGTTTAATAATAGGTCACCTTAGAATTATGATGAATTTATTGAGATGTAAACTAAAAATCAAAACTTAATGGTACATATTTCAACTAATATCCATGTTGGATCCATTTATGCACTCATAAAGTACTACTACTAAGCTTCATTTGACAGTAGCTAATTACAATGTACATTATCCGCAGTATAAATTTGTTGGGAATGATGTAAGATGTACTTGAGTTGTCGCACCAACCCATCCTATGATATAGCTATTGTCCCTTTATTTTATCAACTTATGTTGTAACAACGACTTTTGTCTCTCTTAATCCATCACATAGGTTTTTTACTTCTATGTTACATTATCATTTTGGACTAACATCCATACCTTTCACATTTCAACAGGTTTGGTTTCTATCCTAATCATGTTTACTTCCAACATGTGACAAAGCTGGCAAGGGGGATTATTGGAATACTATATGAACCTGGTAGTAATGTAAACAAATTAGTGTGTAGTATATGCAATGTGCATATAATTTTATGACACGTGTTAATGACGTTGTCTTCTTTTGTGCATTATTTGTTGAAATTATCCTTTCATGATAGACATATCAAGGATATCATATCAGGAAATAGTATTTTAACTATCTTGTTCACATAATAGGTCAAAATTTTTGGTTTCAAGTTGAAATTCTACCTCCATACTAGGAATTTTGTGAGGGATATTTTTTTTAGTTGCATATTTGTTAAAATATTTTTTCCAGACTGTTATATCTAGTTCTACCAACACCATGGTAATTTCAAGTGACTAGTTCATTAAAGTAAAATGGAGAAATTAGTAGTTGGGAAATGACAAAGAGCTTGTGTATGCTTGATTCTCTTTATACCTTTTGTACATATAAAAATTATTTATCACAACTAATGAAATGGATTCTTTGTTTTTGTAAAATGGAGGCCACTATCAAATAGGATCATGTGCTAGTCCATCATTCTATGTGAAATGGGAACTATAATTTGGTGTGGATGATTAAAATTTTAAATTCTATGAATTTTCATTACTTATAATTTATAGCATTCCTTTGTGACTTGTCATTATTTGTTGTTATCAACAATACAAAGACTTAATATTTACAAAGGTCATAATGTGACCATCGAGACTAACATACTAACTCTAATTCCTCCCTAATAACTACAATGATCAATATAAAAGAACCATCTCCTCCTAGAGACCTAAATATTATAGCAAAGTGTTGTTGAGTTAACGCCATTCTGAGTTTCTCTTGCCAATATGATAGAAGCCATTTATCTTTGTCTTGTACCATGCATTTGTCCTCTATACTTGATTCGTTGAAGCATGTGATTATCCTCATTTTCTACATACATGTCTTTCACTTTCCCCACTTAGTAGCACATGTTCCTTGTACTAACAAATGTAGGACAATAACATTGGTATACACCTCCGATCCTACTCTAGTCATTAGTCATTCTAGAGAACATCAATACATAAAATCTTAAGAAAAAACTTCATATCATGCATACAGAGTCATACATTAGTGTGATATAAAATATGATTGAACTTAAAGAAAGAAAATTAACAGAAGACAGAAGACAAGAAACCCACTAGAAATCAGAACCAAGATTAAGAGCATTCGCCATCTCAAGAGGGATCTCTTGAGAATGATAAAGGATGATGGTTTTCCCCTTTGAGGGAATATATTTAGTAGAGATTTTTCTCGTAGATTATGTGTTGGAACTGATTATATTAGTATAGTGGGATGCATTTACGAAGGTTGAGATTAAACAGACAAATATCCTTCAAAATACATATAAACAAGTTGTATTATACTTATTATGTATCTGATGCAAAACTTGATCAAATACTACAAGTTTTAGGTGACCTTGTGTCAGTATAAATCAACATCTCCTTGTCCTTACAAATGAAGTAAAGATACAACAAAGTTTGGAATAAGACTTGGGATCATATTTCATTTGAAAGGGCTTCTCTCTAGTTAAAGTATAGTTCAATAAAACAAATTGTTAGTAACTTAGAGTGTTTCATGAGTAGCTATGTCAAGTCTGAATGATACCATGGTTATATAATTTACATCTATGGTCGGTATTATGCTCTGAGGGAGGGTTATTCAAAATATACTAAGAATTTGTATTTATAAAGATGGATTTCTTTATTATAGTATTCTTCTGAGTTCAAAAGATTTTACATCTCATTCAGTTGAAGCATTTGGTGAGGGGGAATGCCAATTTACAGCTTGGAATTTTCCATATTTGCAACACCTTGAGTAGATTCATGGACTTAAAACTACTAACATTCCAACCAGGGATGATTTTAAGGATGGAAATTTATTTTAAAATGTAGAAACCTTGGCGAATCGTACTAATCCTTCATACGCCAACTATAAATGTTTGGCGATATTTTTTAAAAATATTGAAATTTCTAAGGATTTTATATAGTTTGTATAAACTTTTGGCGATTTTTAAGGTAAAATAATTTTATCCTATAGAATTGGGGCGAATAATTTTTAGAATGGCGAATATTTTTTTGGGAAAAACCATGGAAAATTAGCCCATGAGTGAAGTTTAGCCCCTAAAATCATCCATGGTTCCAACCAACTCTTCCCAGCATTTTTTTTTTCATCTTTCACTTAGTATTATAAATGTGAAACCAATATGTTGGTTCTAAAGAAGAACGGAGTAAGATGTTGGTTATAAAGTAGCAAATATAATGATATGTTGGTTTTTATGTCAACATTATGTATATTGGATTACATCTATAAAAGGAGTAGAGCATTAATACTATAATGATTTCAAATCAATAGAGAAAAGAATCTCAAACAAGTGTTGTGATTATTGAACATAAATACTTGTTTAACCTACTAGATGTTGAATTACCAAATGGTGTTGGTCTAGATAACAAGCATAGGCCAATAGTTTCTCATATTATTTATAACCACTTGAAAATTATTTCACTAGGTTATAGATCATTGATTTCAAAAACTCTAAGAGATTTTTTTCTATTTGTTGGCGCACATTTGTAAGGCCCTAGGTTCAATTTACTTCAACCAAAAAAACCCTTTAGATATCGGCCCTTTCGGCATCACCTGCATGAAAGTGAAGTCTCACTCAAGGTATCTATTGGGATTGTAGGAACCAAGTTTCTAAAAAAATGAGGGGATGTGAGCTCATCAACACGTTCATTGATACTTTTATACCCCGTGCACAATATTATGTGTCTCTTATCCCTTGATTAATTAGTAAACTCAATTATACAACATCGTTATAATGCAGATTGCAACACAGACAATTCAATAGAACATTCATAATTATTGTGAAACACTCATATAACAAACAGAGCTAGATCTAATCATGCATAAACTAAGCATCCATGAACAATCGCATAAAAAGACACATTTAGACACAAAATCTAGTGTGGTTCACCCAATCCTTGGGCTACATCCATAATGATTGGCTTATTTATTATTTTTTCGTGCAATCATCTCAAGCTTATGCATTGTGCTACAATAGATACATCATGATATCATTCCCCATCTGACCTATCTTCTTTGCAGTGCAAACCTCTCTCTACAAAGTCTCCCCTAAAACTTCAAACGTGGACTCTCTCTCTCATTCTCAGCCTATTCTCTCAACAACAAAAACAACCTATTCTTCCCAACCCATTACATATTTACACACATATTTTAGGGGTCAAAACTCTACTAGCTTATCTCAAAAACCTATGACAACTAATTATGACTCATTACAACTAATGACAACACATAGTTCATGTGTAATTTTTCTTCCTTCGTGCTTATATGTTTCTTTTCCTTCCTTTTCACCTGCATGTTGCTTTTCCTTCATTTTCGCCTACATGTTGTTTTTCCTCCTTTATCTCCTTGCTTTTTCCCTTGCTTTATTTCCTTATGCACTCTCACCGAGACTCTTAATGTTTGTGACTGAGGTTATGGTTGTTCTGTCTCTTTTTTTCTTCTCCTTAGGTGGTGTACCTGGTGTGGTGCACGCTTCCAACTCTTCAATCCTATTGAGGAATCCTTGAATTACTTTGTTGATTTTTTATATTTTCTTCTCTATTGTGTCTTCTATCACCACCAATATCTCAGGAATCTCTCTAAATATATTCTGGACACACTTTTATACCCTCTCAGCCTTTTTTTCGGCCTCGTCCTTCTCCATCAATGCCTCAAAATGAACCTTCTACAGGTTTTCCTTATCCGTCGCTACCTTGGTTAACTCCTTTGTCTTTTCTTAAATGTGAAACTTTATTTCTTGTGTCGCCCCTGCTTGCATTCCTTGTAAGGATTCCATGGGAATCCGTGACAAGACTAAGTTTAGGTGACTTAGTAGTTGTGCATGTTCCTTCATCTCCAATGTAGAGAACTCAATTACTTCGAGCGAGATCCTAAAAATTTGGTGCCTTGTTGCAATCTCTAGTAGGTACAAAGTAGTGACCCTTTCTTCTCCAGTCATGCTTGTTGGTTGGCCTCCATCGGATATTCTCTCTAGCGCTATGCTTACTACCTCTAATCTTTGTTGAAATTTCGTCAACTTCTCTTGCACCTTTTTGTTTAGCTCTTCCTGTAGTTGTGATACATGTTGAACTACCTCCTTTGTGTCATCCCTCACTTGGTAGACGATTATATCAATATCATCATCTATCAGAGTGTAGATAGCTAGATCTTTGTGAGATTTCATCTTCTTGTGCCCATATGGTGTTGGCCCCTTACCCTTTTATTTCTTCTTGTGTCTTTCTTCTAGTACTATCTCCTGCACATTCCCTGGGCCATTGCCTTGTTCATTTCCTTATGCCTCATTTGGTTCTTCATCTTCATTGTCTCGTTCCTCTTCCTCATTAGGCTGTTATGTTTCTTCAGCTAGAATTTTCCATTCTTTGTCCGGATCATTGGCAATAAGGCATACATCCTCCTCTGTCAACTTGTATCTTGCTGGCAACCACTGGCATGTCGAGTCTCTTTTATCTTGGATGTACATGTGGTGCAACCCTTCTTTGAAGAACAAATATCCTGATAGTTCTCCACAGTCTGGGTGATGATGCATTGTGTGTGCTCTATGATTTTCCTGATTGTGTCAAAGTAGACATAGAAGGTGACATTGTTGTCTTTTTGTCTCCCTGTGTACGCAGTATGCCATAAGTTAACATATTGCATTGTTGCATGATATCTTCGAGATGTTTTCAAACACTGGTACTCGTCATGCTCCCTCCAGGTGACCAATTCTATTAGTATGATAATCTAAGAATAATGAAATTTTGTACCTTTATCCTGGGCATCAATGCAATCTATCAGAAATTGATTAACCAAAAATGTGGCCCAATTCATTTGGACCCATTTTTTGTAGTTCTCCTCAGTTTCTATTACTGTGGTTGAGACCTCATCCTTCTGACATTTCCTTAGTAATTTGTAGGCCAATACCTATGTTGCAAATCTAACTACATCATCACTTATGCTAGCGACATCCAACCCTTGATTTCCTATAAAGGTTTTGAACTTATATTTCATACTTTCAGATAATGCCTTCTCCCTAGACTTATTTGTGAATATGGTTTCCAGATCCTCCCCTACTGTCAAAAAGACCGTTATCTATGTAATCAGTTGTGTATCGATAGATACTAGTGGATATGGCCATAAAGTCCCTTTGTGGATGTAGCACAATAACAACTTAATGTAGGCGTATATTTCTAGACTTCTTCCAAACTGTGGGATTTCTAACAAGTTTGATATCCCTGATCTTTCTAGCTCGGCCCCCAACTATGCAGCTCGACCAGTATTGCACCTGTCCCTAGTATGATTTTGGTGCATAAATACTTTTCATTTTCTAACTCGGGAAAATTGTATGCCTCTGTTATGTCATGGTCTAAAAACTTCAAGGCATTGATCTTTCCCATCAGGTCTCCTTCAATAATGACACCAGGTGGTATCTCTAGCATAACCAACTAGTACTTCACATCCTTGGGAAGTCTAACCTATGGTGCAGTGTCCTTTCTCGGCGATATTTAATCCCTAGGAAACCTCGGCTGCGAAGCTGAATCTCTGAGCATTTCCTCAAATTCTAGCGTGATTGGTGGTCACATTCAAGATGGATTTCGTGTTATGGAAGTTGGTTCCCCAACCTTTGGTGGTGCCATTTCTCTCTATCACTGATGCTCTCATTTTTCAACTCTACAATTGCTCTATGTTGGATTTGGTTTGCTTGTCATCTACTCTGTATTCTCTTAGCGGTTGTGAATGAAAATACCCTTTCCCTGTTAGCCCCTGGTGTGCTTTTATAACCCTTCAATAGTTATCCATGTACATTCACGCCTAAACTGATGGTCTATTCCATAAGTTGTGTACTCAATGCATGACTTAATGTTTCTTTGTTACCAAATATGCAGCTGGATTTTTACCTCGTATCGCCAGTCTGTCACAATCCCCGATGGATTTTTTCATTTATGACCATGCGTTGTGTTTATTCCTTGTCATTAACGCTTTTTTTAAACCTTTGTTGCTTCCTTTTAATTCCTTTAACAATCATCGGTCCTATTTTGCGTAGTTTTTATGGCTTCTGCGTGTAATCTCCCTGCTCGGCACAGTTTCATCCATCTGTGTGACACTCACTTCTTCTGCACACTTACATATGCCTGTCTCAGTCTTGTGCCTTAGACCTTGGGTTAACACTTTAGACTTCTTAGTTCTTACATTCCTTTACTTTGTTACTTTATGTTCTTTTTACTTTTCCACTTATTATTTCTTTTTGTCTTTTTCCTACTATAATACACTACTATTGTCCCTTCGTACTTGTGTAATTCAACCTAGTGTGCAGGAGTTTGGTTGTCCCTATAAATTTTCAGTCAACTTGCATTCACCATTCCTCCTAGGACTTCATCATTCAACATTTCTAACTGCACAACACCTGCCTCTGTCACATACTTAATTATGTATGGTCCTAACCAGTGCATTCAAAACTTTCATGGATGTTGCATAAACTTGTTGTTGTATAGTATAACTAATTCCCCCACTTGAAACCTTTTATATTTAATATTTCTATCATGCCATGCCTTTTCTCTTTCCTTCTGAACTTGTTGATGGAACCCTATGACAAATTGGTCTTCCTCAAGCTGTAGCAACTGTGACAATCTAGCCTCTATTGCACCAGATTCCAAAAAATCAATAATCACTGCAACACGCAGGCTAGGAACAACAAATTCCATCGGAATTACTGCTTATTTCCCATAGACCAACCTAAAAGGTGTCTATCTGGTTAAATTTTTACTTGTATTCCTATATTCCCATAATACTGCAGGGATCCTCAAGTCCCAATCATCCCTTCCTACATTGTAGATCTTTGTCAGAGCATTCTCCATAATTTTATTAAATTATTATATCGTCCCATTGGCCCGAGGGTGATATGGTGTATTCCTCTGATGATGAATTTGAAATTCCTCAGTCATTGTTTCAATCATCTTATTCAGAAGGTGTGTCCCCTTATCACTCAGTATACTACGCAAGAATCCAAATCGTGTAACTATATTCTCAAATAGAAACCACACAACAATATTCGCAATGCAGTCTATGACTGATGTTGCTTATGCCCATTTGGTCAAATAATTTGTCGCAGTGATTATATACCTAACTCTTGATCTTCGCTTTGGTGGGTTGGTCGATCCAACAAAGTCTATTGCCCATTTATCAAATGAATGTAATGTAACCTATTGGTGCAAAGGCATCTCATCCCTTCTGTAAGTCTTTCCCACCCTTTGACAAACATCACATTCCTGACAATATTCTTTGTCATCCTTGTGAAGTGTGGGCCACCAGAGTCTTGGGCACAAAATCTTCTGCATGGTCACTTTACCTGCATAGTGTCCTCTTGAAATTCCTTAGTTCACTTCTGAGAGTATCATTGACCTTTCATTCTCTAACACACATCGTCTTAATATTCCATCTGCACCTAACTTGTATAAGTTCCCTACAATTAGCTGGTAGTCTATTGAATTAACCACTAACCATTTCTTATGTGAAATTGTCAAGTCTGACAGGGCCATTCATGTACTTAAAAAATGCACAATGTCTGTGAAGTAGTCATCCACCATTTAATTGTAAATAACTATGCAACCGACAAGTTGTCATCTAGATTCCCTGCATCTTCTCCTGATAGTATGTGTAATAAGTGATCTGGTCCTGCATTCAACTTCCCTGGTTTCACAACAACCTCAAAATCATAGTCCTGGAACAAAAGCAACCATCTTTGTATTCTCCCCCCCAACACTGGCTTGTTCACTAGGTATCTTAGTGTAGAATGGTTTGTAAACATCTTAAAATGAGAACCCAACAAATAATGTCTAAACTTGTGCATCACATATACCATTACCAATCCTTCTCGTTTTGTGGTAGCATAATTCTTTTCTATTGTTGACAACTTCCTGCTTGCAAATGAAATTGGATGGTCTATGTCTCCTTCTCTCGTCTGAGATAATATTGTTCTTAAATATATGGATGATGCGTCCACATGAACATGAAATTCCTTTCCCCAATCTGGAAATATCAAAATTGGCATGGTTACTAATTTCTACTTCAATGTATCCAAACCTTTCTAACAGTCCTCATTCCAATGGAGCTTACCTTCTTTCTTCAACAACTTCTCCATAGGTGTTGTAATCTACGCATAACCCTTAATGAACTTCATGTAGTATCCTGTATGACCAAGGGTTTCTCTCAAATTTCCAACCGAGGTGGGTGGTTGTAAGTCCAAAATCACTGCAACATTGGTAGGATCCACTAATAAGCCATGCTTACATACCACATGGCCCAACAAAAATTCCAAAAGGAATGAAAAAGATACATTTATTCAAATTTAGTGAAATATGACATTTTCTACACCTATCCAACATCAACCTGAGTACTTCTATGTGATATTCCAATAGACTAAACACAGTCCAAGCATCTAAGTAAACTTCAAGAAACTTATGAATAAATTCCTTAAAAGATGTGACAACTACTCTTGAAAAAAATGCAAGTGCATTCTTCTGCCCAAAAGGCATTACTGTGTACCAATAACTTCCCCACTCTATTGCAAAGGTATTCTTATGTATGTCTTCCTGTGTAATATTAATCTGGTGATATCCTAAAAATTCATTTGTCAAATTATAAGCCTCTTGCCGTCCTACATTCTCTAGCACTTCATCTATAAACGGTGTTGGAAATGGATCATGTAGACATACATCATTTAGCTTCCTTAAGTCTACACAAATCATGATTCCCCTTGTTTTCTTATCTTGCACTACCATTGTACTTATCCATTTTGATTCCATGACTGATTCAACGATTCCAACTTCTAACATTTGGTCTATCTCTGCCTTTACCTTCTCTTTATATTTCATATTTAGTATGTAAGGTCTCTATTTTATTGGATTAGCACTTGGTTGTAAAGGGAACTTCATTTATCCTAACTCCCCAGCTATCCCTTTCACTTTTGAGAATGTATTTGGGAATAGATCTTGATACTCAAGAAGTAAATCTACAATCTTCTCCACAATTTCATCATTCCAGTAATCATCTATCTACGCAAACTTTGGATTTTAGCTTGTCCCAATATTTACCTTTCATGTCTTTAGTGGTTGTGTATACACATCAGATTCAAGCTCTGGTCCTTCTACTACACGTTCCCCCCTAGTTTTAGGTAGTTGTATATTCTCTGGATCTTCTTTGTCTTGTTCTTCTTTAGCAACATTATAACATTCTAGTAATTCATGAATAGTCATAGAATATATGTGCACACTACACATAGGTACTACCTCCATTAGCCCTTCTTCTAAAAATATCTTGGTTCTAATGGCCTAAAAAGTTGCATCTAGTAATGGATATTCATGTTCAAATGTAAATGTTACCTTAAACCTTTGAATTAGTTGGTCCCAATTCGTTGTTTCTCTACACATTTCTAGTTCTAGGTACCAATTCTTAGGAATTGTATTCAATGTATGTATAAACCTATGCATCCATTCCTTCTTCGGTATCAATATCCATATGTTTCTTCACTACTCAACATGATTTGTTGGATCACCTACCCCTGTATACTTCTATGCAATATACTCCACCTCAATATTGAATCTAACTTGCATCAATATTCTAAACTGCTACTAGTATTCTATGCCTTCTTTGTGTGCAACCCACTATCTTAGATGGAGTGGCCTTCAAGGAAACATCTAATGCCAATATTCTTTGTCATTCAAGTATTTGCAACTCAAATGCATGTACAAAAATTCTAGGTCAGTCAAACCATAATACTTTGGTGGGTCACATATCTTCGTTCCAATCTAGCACACCGATCGAGTAATGCAGGCACATCGTCTGGTGGATACTTCATGCATCCTCTAGTGCTAATGTTCTAGACCTTCTTCTCAGTCCGATGCACATGAACTAATGCTTCTCCAACTTATTTCACCATCTTCCATGGGGTTAACATAGCCATCCATTTGTGCAATCATATTATGCAAGTTTCCAATTTCATTCCCTTTCGTTGGCTCTATGTACCTTGTTCTTTCTGTCGGATATGATGGCACGGTAACTTTCAAGTCTCCTACCTCCAATATCATTTCCCTCCTCTTTAGATTAATAATTACCTAATTGCCAAATTCCCATTCTAACCCCATTAGTGTTGGATATGGATTACTATCATCCATGATTTCGATGACTTCAAAGTTTGTTATACTGCACACCCCATCTATATTCACAAGTATACCTATCGATTGGTCAAATAGTACTATATTGTGTTGGTTTGCCAATATTAACTGGATGGGAGACCAGATTAACTGGGGTTTCCCCATCATTTCCTATGTTTTCTTTGGTAACACATTTACATTAGAACCCAAGTCTAAAATGACATTTTCCACATCATATTCCCCATTATGCGCACTTTGTATAAACTCTTTGTTGGTCCTCTTTTTGCATAGTAATTGATTCACTACCCTATATGCGGCATGGATTTCCCTTACTTGTGCACAATGATCAATCATTTCACATAATGCATTCAGTGTAGTTTCATGTTTCATCAATTTTGTGAAACTTCTTAGAAACTCTCTTAGAGTACTTACCTTCTCAAGTGGATTTTCTGGTATAGTACGATCACATACCAGATGCATGCCGACCATAAGAGGTGCAAATGATGTTGATGTTACCCAATCTGGTCCTAGTATCTCTTTTCTTTTCCTCTGATATGTTTCCTTTTCTTGTTGAGGGTCAAATGTCAACATAGTTTCTGTTGATTTCCTCACCCATTGCTCAATCTACCTCCCTCCATTCGTCTCATCGACCCCTGTAATATCTCATCCGCACATGACAATTGTTATTCTAGGTCCTTCATTGCGTTTTTTGACTGATATCTTTTGTACATTCTAATTTTGGTTATGGTTCTGATTCCTTCTTGCCTACGACTTCACAAGTAGTCGAGGACAATGTTTTTTCACAAGATCTAGTGCTCTACAATATGTGCAAGTTGTATAAATATTTGGGTAGTCAGGAGATAAGTGGGTCGGTTTATTACAATTGTAGCAGATTATTGGGCCTCTACCTCCTCTACCAAAACCTCCTATGCCTCAACCTATGCCAAATCCTCCTCGATTTCCTAGATTAAAGCCTCTCTAATTATTATACTATGGACCACCTCTTTCTATCACAACATTCTCTTCCTAAATCCTATACACATTTGAATTGTTCTATCTCATCAAATAAAATACGCAACAATCCTTCTCTTCATGCTCGAGTGACTTGCAAAAGTTACAAAATAAATTCCTTGGAGTACTTTTTTATTTCTCCATTAATGGACAATCAGGCGGATGATGGCCCCATTTTTTACATATTTCATAGTACCCTCCTCCTAGTAATGGATTTGATGCTCTAGTCCCAAATACTATGCAAAAGAAGGGCATTCGTCCTTATGGTGGCCTTCAGTCCTACACTTGGTACACCAGACTTGTTCCCACTTGTCATTTTCTTTCATCAATTCTACTAATTGAATTTTCAAGGTATTTAATTGTGTATGGACTTGAGCCATCCCCCGACCATATCCTACAGGAGATGCTTCTAGGTTCATTTCAATCTCCAAAGCTTCAAGATGTGATGCAACCTTATGTTGTACCAACAAGTAGTGAATGTGTGCGATAGTCTTGCAATAAACCATTCTCTGTGTTGTTGATCAGGTATTTGAAATGCCAATCTACCCATCAAATCCTTAAATATTTGATCATAGTCCCAAATTGACTCAGTCTGCACTTGTTTGATTTCCTTCAACTCTATAATGTACTGTGACTTGGATTTTGGCTTCTTGAACTCTTTCAACAATGTTTGTATAATTTAACTACCTCCTCTCTTCTGATCATTTATGAATTCTATTCATTCGTATTCGGATTTTGTAATGGATTGAAGGATAAAACTGAAAGCATTCTATTATATAGTTTGTGAATGCTATTCATTCGGATGCAAATATTGTAATGAACCGAAGGATAAAACACAGGGATTCGACTCGTACTGTAAGAATGAAATTATGCAATCTTTAAAAAAAAATTGGAAGTAATGAAGAGTTGGCGCTGTGTTCATGTTTTTTGTGTTTACTCTGATAATCAATCTTCCTGGAATGCCTGGACATTACTGTAGAACTTTGCAACCCACTGCAATTTCAAGGCTTCCTGATGCAGTTTATGATGACACCATCAAGTTTATTATTGTTGACTGTGACATTGATATTGACTTGGTAACGGAGCAAATTGGTGAGGGACCATGTTTCAACTAATTCCAATCCTTGAAGAGGAAGAGTGACCAGCAATATCTATGTTGTTACACAATATTGAATGCTATAGTAATTGAAATTGTAATTGAAATTGAATGCTATAGTAATTGAAAGCAATTCAAATTTGATAGTTTATAATCCATTTGCTGCAGCATTCAATATCAGTTTGTTACATAACATTCAATCAGTTTGTTACATAACATTGAATGTTACAGTAATTAATTATTAATTGAGACGTCAAATCTAAAAACAGTTTAGATTTTATAACTTATAATCCACTTACTACTACATTCAATGCCTTTTAACAGACTGAATTTTGATTTTGGCTGCCTTGAAGAAGTAGCTTCTTCTAATAACAACCTACATTCAAGGTTGGTAGAGAGCAATTATTTTTTTTAGTGTTCACGGGATGTAGCATGATTTCCATTGTAATGAGGGGATTACTTGTGTTGAATGATACAGAGAGCCCTACTTGAATTTATTTACCCTCCATAAAAACAAAACATTGCAACCACACAGCCTAAGGAGGGGATGAGAGGAGAAATTCACACATTCAAACACAGCATATATTCTGAACATGTGTGTGAAGACAAAGGATTTGTTTCGTAAAAGTGTTGCTCGTTTAAAAAACAAAAAATAGCATTACAACGTCCGCAAACTACACCTTCTACCAAACATTAACCCAAGCTTGATTGAGTAAATTTCACCCCTGAAATCATAATCATGAATGGGCCCTAAAATCATGAATTTATTATTTTTTAAACATGTAACACAATTGCATCCCCACAAAAGGAGAGAGAACTCTCTTTGGGCTGTAAAATGCCCCTAAAATTCTCCAATTTGTTTTTGCCTAAGCTCGAATTTTGTGGATCATTCTCCCACGGTTTAACAAAAAAATCGTATTCTTATTCTCTTGATTCACATGCATTAATGGATATAATTGACATAAAAAGTTTTTAGGGTGAAAAAAATGTGATGAGGTTTGACTTTATAGATTAAAATATGATAGATAGTGACACTGATGGTGGAGAAAAATAAATAAAAATAACAGTTGAGAATAAATGTAGGTAAAATATTAATAAAAAGATATGAATAATAAAAAAAATTACAATATACTTTAAGGTGATGATAGCAAGGAATTAAGATAATAATAAGGTGATGATAGCAAGGAATTAAGATAATAATAAGTAGGAGAAATAATATTAAAGAATAAGTTGAGAATAAATTAAATAATTACAATATAATATACTTTAAGGTGATGATAGCAAGCAACTAAGATAATAAGATAATAATAAGTATGAGAAATAATAAGTTGAGAATAAATAAAATAGATGTTAAGGTAAAAGAATAATAATAATGTTAGGTGTGAGAAATAATAATAAGAATGTTATGTATGAGATATAATAAAGAATTAGTTAAGAATAAATGTAAATAAAATAATAATGGTATGAATGAAGAATAATAATAAAGAGTTGAAAAAGATATCAGGGTAAAAAAATAATGATGATAGGTAAGAGAAATAATATTAAAGACATTAACCTCGAATATACTATGATCTTGAATACACTCAATCACTATGAATTTGAACATAATATACTCCTAGAATCCCTAGGAACCTGTATACTATGATCTTGAATACACTCAATCACTATGAATTTGAACACAATATACCCCTAGAATCTCTAGGAACCTTGGTAGAGTCACCCTTTGACACATTGTGACCCCAAGAGTCACCCTTTCACACATTGTGGCCAC
>JZKD02S2189914.1:57545-71452 GCA_000966675.3 Picea glauca | reverse complement strand
GACATTTCCTTAGTAATTTGTAGGCCAATACCTACATTGCAAATCTAACTACATCATCACTTATGCTGGCGACATCCAACCCTTGATTTCCTCTAAAGGTGTTGAACTTATCTTTAATACTTTTAGATAATGCCTTCTCCCTAGAATTATTTTTGAATATGGTTTCTAGATCCTTCCCTACTGTCGATAAGACCATTATCTATGCAATCAGTTGTGTATTGATAGATACTAGTGGATATAGCCATAAAGTCCCTTTGTGGACATAGCACAATAACAACTTAATGTATGCATATATTTCTAGACTTCTTCCAAACTGTGGGATTTCTAACAAGTTTGATATCCATGATCTTTCTAGCTCGCCCCCCAAACTATGCAGCTCGACCAGTATTGCACTTGTCCATGGTATGCTTTTGGTGCATAAATACTTTTCATTTTCTAACTCGGGAAACTTATATGCCTCTGTTATGTCATGGTCTGGAAACTTCAAGGCATTGATCTTTCCCATCAGGTCTCCTTCAATAATGACACCGGGTGGTATCTCTAGCATAACTAGTTGGTACTTCACTTCCTTGGGAAGTCTAACCTATGGTGCAGTGTCCTTTCTCGGTGGTATTTAATCCCTAGGAAACCTCGGCTGCGAAGCTGAATCTCTGAGCATTTCTTCGAATTCTAGTGTGATCGATGGTCACATTCGAGATGGATTTCATGTTATGGCAGTTGGTTCCCCAACCTTTGGTGGTGCCATTTCTCTCTACGACTGATGCTCTCATTTTTCAACTCTACAACTACTCTATGTTGGATTTGGTTCGCTTGTCGTCTACTCTGTATTCTCGTAGCGGTTATGAATGAAAATACCCTTTCCCTATCGACCCCTAGTGTGGTTTTATAACCCTTCAATAGTTGTCCATGTACATTCACTCCTAAACTAACTGTCTATTCCATAAGTTGTGTGCTCAATGCATGACTTAATGTTGCTTTGTTACCAAATATGCAGCTGGATTTTTACCTTGTATCGCCAGTCTGTCACAATCCCCGATGGATTTTTTCATTTATGACTATGCGTCGTGTTTATTCCTTGTCATTAACGCTTTTTTTAAACCTCTGTTGCTTCCTTTTAATTCCTTTAACAATCATCGGTCCTATTTTGTGTAGTTTTTTTGGCTTTTGCGTGTAATCTCCTTGCTCGGCACAGTTTCATCCATCTGTGCAACACTCACTTCTTCTACGCACTTACATACACCTGTCTCAGTCTTGTGCCTTGGACCTCGGGTTAACACTTTAGACTTATAGTTCTTACATTCCTTTACTTTGTTACTTTATGTTCTTTTTACTTTTCCACTTATTATTTCTTTTTGTCTTTTTCCTACTATAATACACTACTACTGTCCCTTCGTTCTTGTGTAATTCAACCTAGTGTGCAGGAGTTTAGTTGTCCCTATAAATTTTCAGTCAACTTGCATTCACCATTCCTCCTAGGACTTCACCATTCAACATTTCTAACTGCACAACACCTGCCTCTGTCACATACTTAATTATGTATGGTCCTAACCAATGCATTCAAAACTTTCATGGATGTTGCATAAACTTGTTGTTGTATAGTAATACGAAGTCCCCCACTTGAAACCTTTTATATTTAATATTTCTATCATGCCATGCCTTTTCTCTTTCCTTCTGAACTTGTTGATGGAACCCTGCGAAAAATCGGTCTTCCTCAAGTTGTAGCAACTATGGAAATCTATCCTCTACTGCACCATATTCCAAAAAATCAATAATCACTGCAACACGCAGGCTAGGCACAACAAACTTCATCGGAATTACTGCTTATTTCCCATAGACCAACCTAAAAGGTGTCTATCCGGTCAAATTTTTACTTGTAGTCCTATATTCCCATAATACTATAGGGATCCTCAAGTCCCAATCATCCCTTCCTACATTGCAGATCTTTGTCGGAGCATTCTCCATAATTTTATTAAATTATTATATTGTCCCATTGGCCTGAGGATGATATGGTGTATTCCTCTAATGATGAATTTGAAATTCCTCAGTCATTGTTCTATTCATCTTATTCAGGAGGTGTGTCCCCTTATCACTCAGTATACTGTGAAAGAATCCAAATCGTGCAACTATATTCTCAAATAGAAACCACACAACAATATTCACGATGCAGTCTATGACTGGTTTTGCTTATGCCCATTTGGTCAAATAATTTGTCGCAGTGATTATATACCTAACTCTCGATCTTCGCATTGGTGGGTTGATCGGTCCAACAAAGTCTACTGCCCATTTATCAAATGAATGTAATGTAACCTGTTGGTGCAAAGGCATCTCATCCCTTCTGGATGTCTTTCCCACCCTTTGAAAAACATCACATTTCTGACAATATTCTTTGTCATCCTTGTGAAGTGTGGGACACCAGAGTCTTGGGCACAAAATCTTCTACATGGTCACTTTACCTGCATAATGTCCTCTTGAAATTCCTTCGTGCACTTATGAGAGTATCAATGACCTTTCATTCTCTAACACACATCGTCTTAATATTCCATCTGCACATAACTTGTATAAGTTTCCTACAATTAGCTGGTAGTCTACTGATTTAACCACTAACCATTTCTTATGTGCAATTTTCAAGTCTGACAGGGCCATTCATGTACTTAAAAATTGCACAATGTCTGTGAAGTAGTCGTCCACCATTTAATTGTAAATAACTACGCAACCGACAAGTTGTCATCTAGATTCCCTGCATCTTCTCCTGATAGTATGTTTGATAAGTGATTTGGTCCTGCATTCAACTTCCCTGGTGATCTAAAATTGAAGAAGACTTGATTAACTTGATTAAATTAAATTGCAAGTGAAATGTTATGTGTTTAAAGCAACCGGATCATTTTGCAACACATAAGAAAGGATTACTTATGTAGAAATAAACATAGACAGCATCATAAATCATTTAACATCAGACATAAACACAGCAACTTGATAAAGGAGTTCACCCCACTCCGGGCTACATTTCCTGGTACAGCCTCCAAATGGATCTTTTATATTAAATTGCTCAAAGTGCTTAAAAACAAGTCTTACAGTGCTCAAATCAACAAAATGACTGCTCCAATGGCTCCGCAGCATCCCAAAACCCCTGTCTAGGCTCTGACGGCTCCTGAAACGATCGAAAAATGAAGAAGATAGCCTCCTTGAAGTCTCCCCTTCTTCTTTGCTGTCTCTGGTTCTACAATCTGCACCTTTTGTTCTCCAAACCTGGCACACACGCTCATTTAAGCGTAAAGAACCCAGTCCCGTATGCAACCGCGCACCGGTACAAACCGTAAAACGGTTAGGGCACCTCCATCCCTTAACCGCCTCGGCACTGGGTCATGTGGCCCATGGGACCAAAGGCTCGGCATAAAAGTCGTTTGTCGTTGGGCAACCATCCGCGCGGTTAAACACCAGTCAAAACGGAAAATACACGCGTTTTAACCAATGGTTATTACAACCCCGCGCTCATTTAAATTACATATAATAAATACATTGCAATTGCAATGTATTGCAATGAAATGGAACGCGCACCAACAGTTATACCATGGTCATATATATATATTTGCATATAGCCATGGGTCGGGGCTAAGCCCCAGCCCGACCCCCCTTTTCAACATAAACAAATGAAAATTTAAATACAATATTGTCTGCCTCCATAACAAGGAACAATCAACGGAACTTTGGTTAGCGGAGAGTCATAAGTCGCTATAGTTTGGGGAGGTCCGGGGGTCAAACCCCGTGGCCTCCATAACATTTTACACATAACCAAATTAATCAAAAATGAAGAGACACGTGTCAGCACCCGATTCGCTGACAACCATCCAATACAAATGCGCCACGTCTTCTCTCTGCCACGTCAGCATGATGGTACGGCCCTCCACATGGACGTACGGACTGTACGGACAGGTACAGTCAGCACCCCAATTTTTTTCCCTGTTTGACTTGGCGGTCAAATCGCGATATCTCCTCCATACGGACTACGTTTTCGAAAATAAATATACCGCCAGAATCGGGAAAACGAGATGGACGCAATGGCACTATTTTCATCTCAATCCGAGCACTTTGAAAATTGAGCAAATTTTGATCCCCTGATCCCCTGGTTTCACGACAACCTCAAAATAATAGTCCTAGAACAAAAACAACCATCTTCATATTCTCCCCCCCAACACTGACTTGTTCACTAGGTATCTTAGTGTATAATGGTTTGTAAACATCCTAAAATGAGAACCCAACAAATAATGTCTAAACTTATGCATCACATATACCATTACCAATCCTTCTCGTTCTGTGGTAGCATAATTATTTTCTATTATTGACAACTTCCTGCTTGCAAATGCAATTGGATGGTGTATGTCTCCTTCTCTCAGATGAGATAATATTGTGCATAAATATATGGATGATGCATCCACATGAACATGAAATTCCTTTCCCCAGTCTAGAAATATCAAAATTGGCATGGTTACTAATTTCTACTTCAATGTATCCAAACCTTTCTGACAGTCCTCATTCCAATGGAGCTTACCTTTTTTCTTCAACAACTTCTCCATAGGTGTTGTAATCTATGCATAACCCTTACTGAAATTCATGTAGTATCCTGTATGACCAAGGGTTTCTCTCAAATTTCCAACCGAGGTGGGTGGTTGTAAGTCCAAAATCACTGCAACATTGGCAGGATCCACTAATAAGCCATGCTTACATACCACATGTCCCAACAAAAATTCCAAAAGGCATGAAAAAGATACATTTATTCAAATTTAGTGAAATATGACATTTTCTACACCTATCCAACCTCAACCTGAGTCCTTCTATGTGATATTCCAATAGACTAAACACAGTGCAAGCATCTAAGTAAAATTCAATAAACTTATGAATAAATTCCTTAAAAGATGTGACAACTACTCTTGAAAAAAATGCAAGTGCATTCTTCTACCCAAAAGGCATTACTGTGTACCAATAACTTCCCCACTCTATTGCAAAGGTATTCTTATGTATGTCTTCCTATGCAATCTTAATCTGGTGATATCCTAAAAATTCATTTGTCAAATTATAATCCTCTTGCCGTCCTACATTCTCTAGCACTTCATCTATAAACGGTGTTGGAAATGGATCATGTAGACATACATCATTTAGCTTCCTTAAGTCTACACAAATCATGTTTCCCCTTGTTTTCTTATCTTGCACTACCATTGTACTTATCCATTTTGATTCCATGACTGGCTCAACGATTCCAACTTCTAACATTTGGTCTATCTCTGCCTGTACCTTCTCTTTATATTTCAGATTTAGTATGTAAGGTCTCTATTTTATTGTCTTAGCACTTGGTTGTAAAGGGAACTTCATTTCTCCTAACTCCCCAGCTATCCCTTTCACTTCTGAGAATGTATTTGGGAATAGATCTTGATACTCAAGAAGTAAATCTACAATCTTCTCCACAATTTCATCATTCCAGTAATCGTCTATCTGCGCAAACTTTGGATTTTAGCTTGTCCCAATATTTACCTTTCATGTCTTTAGTGGTTGTGCATACACATCAGATTCAAGCTCTGGTCCTTCTACTACACGTTCCCCCCCAGTTTCAGGTAGTTGTATATTCCTTGGATCTTCTTTGTCTTGTTCTTCTTTAGCAACATTATAACATTCTAGTAATTCATGAATAGTCATAGAATATATGTGCACACTACACATAGGTACTACCTCCATTAGCCCTTCTTCTAAAAATATATTGGTTATAATGGCCTGAAAAGTTGCATCTAGTAATGGATATTCATGTTCAAATGTAAATGTTACCTTAAACCTTTGAATTAGTTGGTCCCAATTCCTTGTTTCTCTATACATTTCTAGTTCTAGGTACCAATTCTTAGGAATTGTATTCAATGTATGTATAAACCTATGCATCCATTCCTTCTTCGGTATCAATATCCATAGGTTTCTTCACTACTCAACATGATTTGTTGGATCACCTACCCCTATATACTTCTACGCAATATACTCCACCTCGATATTGAATCTAACTTGCATCAATATTCTAAACTGCTACTAGTATTCTATGCCTTCTTTATGTGCAACCCACTATCTGGATGGAGTGGCCTTCAAGGAAACATCTAATGCCAATATTCTTTGTCATTCAAGTATTTGAAACTCAAATGCATGTACGAAAGATTCTAGGTCAGTCAAACCATAATACTTTGGCGGGTCACATATCTTCGTTCCAATCTAGCGCAACGATCGAGTAATGCAGGCACATCGTTTGGTGGATACTTCATGCATCCTCTAGTGCCAATGTTCCAGACCTTCTTCTCAGTCCGACTCACATGAGATAATGCTTCTCCAACTTAGTTCACCATCTTCCATGGGGTTAACATAGTCATCCATTTGTGCAATCATATTATGCAAGTTTCCAATTTCATTCCCTTTCATTGGCTCTATGTACCTTGTTCCTTCTGTCGGATATGATGGCACGGTAACTTTTAAGTCTCCTACCTCAAATATCATTTCCCTCCTCTTTAGATTAATAATTACCTAATTGCCAAAGGCCCATTCTAACCCCATTAGTGTTGGATATGGATTATTATCATCCATGATTTCGATGACTTCAAAGTCTGTTATACTGCACACCCCATCTATATTCACAAGTATACCTATCAATCGGCCAAACAATACTATATTGTGTTGGTTTGCCAATATTAATTAGATGGGAGACCAGATTAACTGGGGTTTCCCCATCATTTCCTATGTTTTCTTTAGTAACACATTTACATTAGAACCCAAGTCTAAAATGACATTTTCCACATCATATTCCCCAATATGCGCACTTAGTATAAACTCTTTGTTGGTCCTCTTTTTGCATAGTACTTGATTCACTACCCTATATGTGGCATGGATTTCCCTTACTTGTGCACAATGATCAATCATTTCACATAATGCATTCAGTGTAGTTTCATGTTTCATCAATTTTGTGAAACTTCTCATAAACTCTCTTAGATTACTTACCTTCTCAAGTGGATTTTCTGGTATAGTACGATCACATACCAGATGCATGCTGACCACAAGAGGTGTATATGGTGTTGATGTTACCCAATCTGGTCCTAGTATCTCTTTTCTTTTCCTCTAATACATTTCCTTTTCTTGTTGAGGGTCAAATGTCAACATAGTTTCTGTTGATTTCCTCACCCATTTCTCAATCTACCTCCCTCCATTCGTTGCATAGACCCCTGTAATATCTCATCCGCACGTGACAACTGTTATTCTAGGTTCTTCATTGCATTTCTCGACTAATATATTTTGTACATTCTAATTTTGGTTTTGGTTCTGATTCCTTCTTGCCTACGACTTCACAAGTAGTCGAGGACAATGTTTTTTCACAAGATCTAGTGCTCTACAATATGTGCAAGTTGTATAAATATTTGGGTAGTCAAGAGATAAGTGGCCCGGTTTATTACAATTGTAGCAAATTATTGGACCTCTACCTCCTCTACCCAAACTTCCTATGCCTCAACCTCTACCAAATCCTCCTCAGTTTCCTAGATTAAAGCCTCTCTAATTATTATACTATGGACCACCTCCTTCTATCACAACATTCTCTTATTAAATCCTATACACATTTGAATTGTTCTATCTCGTCAAATAAAATATGCGACAATCCTTCTCTTCATGCTCGAGTGACTTGCAAAAGTTAAAAAATAAATTCCTTGGAGTACTTTTTTATTTCTCCATCAATGGACAATCAGGTGGATGATGGCCCCATTTTTTACATATTTCATAGTACCCTCCTCCTGGTAATGGATTTGATGCTCTAGTCGCCAAATACTATGCAAAAGAAGGGCATTCGTCCTTATGGTGGCCTTCAGTCCTACACTTGGTACAACAGACTTGTTCCCACTTGTCATTTTCTTTCATCAATTCTACTAATTGAATTTTCAAGGTATTTAATTGTGTATGGACTTGAGCCATCCCCCCACCATATCCTACAGGAGATGATTCTAGGTTCATTTCAATCTCCAAAGCTTCAAGATGTGATGCAACCTTCTGTTGTACCAACAGGCAGTGAATGTATGCAATAGTCTTGCAATAAACCATTCTCTGTGTTGTTGATCAGGTATTTGAAATGCCAATCTACCCATAAAATCCTTAAATCTTCGATCATAGTCCCAAACTGACTCAGTCTGCACTTGTTTGATTTCCTTCAACTCTGTAATGTACTGTGACTCGGATTTTGGCTTCTTGAACTCTTTCAACAATGCTTTTATAATTTATGGCAAAGTCCTCATTTGTCTAGTAGGTGTAGTACTTTGCAGTTCATATACTAGACCAATGTGCATCCTCTAAACATTGTTTCCAATTGTGCAATATTTATGTCCTCCTCCTGGACATTCTTCACAACCCAAATTGTTTCACATACAAATAGTTTGTGTTCTGGGTCCTCTGACCCAACTTCTTGGAACTCAGGTAGCCTCAATGTGTTGTCTAACCCTGCCATGTTTCTTTTTGTAGTACCTCCCCTCAACGATGTTGGTTGACTCTGAATTGATGCACTGCTTCCATTTCTCTATATACAGCTACTATGCCTTCCTTTGCTAACTATAATTTCTTTTGACAAATCCTAAAATGTTATCTGAGATCCAAGTGACGTACCTGGGGTTGTGGAATCAACACATAATCTAGCCTGAGTAGGACTTAACAACTCTTCTATTATAGGACTAAACTGATAATCCTCTTCCTCTCCTTTTGTGTGTGGTATTTCTACGATCTGGACTACTGCATAGGGTTATCTCATCTCATACTCACTGTGTGGCTCTCCTTCCTTAGCCCCAGTCTTTAGTCTCTTGTACCTTCTTCCACTACACAATACTCCAAACTCATCTTCCTCTTCTTATACACCTTCTTCGTTTCTATGCATCCTCAGTTCCTCCCTTCCTTCTGCATTTCTTCCGTCTTTCTTTCCTACCTTCATATTATCCCTTGGTCATCCCCTAGTTCCCCTATGTGTGTGAATCCCCTTAACAGTAAGATTCCATCTTCATCACACACTTGTCACACAACAACATCTTTATCCAGGTACCCAAATATTTCATAAACCTTCCATGTGGACCCTTGAAGAAATCCCTTTATGCAACACTATATGACTGGGTACTATCTACTGCAAATTCCGTAATATAAGCCCCCAATATGTTGTTCAATTAGAAATCAACTGTGTGGGAAGCCTTATTACTTACAAAATCCAATTTTCTTGCCAACTCAGGAGTCAAGTTCATTAGCACTGCAGTATGGTATCTTTCGGTATTCTCCACTAATATTTCTAACCATTCAGTCAAAATAATAAGAAATTTTCTAAATAAAATCTCATGCAACTCTATAAACACATATTGTTGCAACCAATGTTCATCGCTCATCCGAGGGTTTCTATTCTCTCCTCGGAAAAATTCACATTCCTTCCTTTATATCCATTCGACGATATCTTTCTTAGTCGGCCTCCAAAACATTCCCTCAATTATAGATTTTAGGTCCCAACAACTGAACCATTTGTTGGTGCACAATTGTAAGACCCTAGGTTCAATTTACTTTAACCAACAAAACCCTTCAGATACCATCCCTTTCGACATCACCTTCATGCAAGTGAAGTCTCACCCAAGGTATCTATTAGGACTGCAAGAACCAATTTTATGTAGAGATGAGGGGATGTGAGGTCATCAACATGTTCATTGATACTTATATACCCCATGCACAATATTTTATGTCTATTATCCCTTGATTAATCAATAAACTCAATTATACAGTATCATTATAATGTAGATTGCGACATAGACCATTCACTCGAACATTCATAATTATTGCACAACACTCATATAACAAATAGAGCTAGATATAATCATGCATAAACATAACATCCATGAAAAATCACATAAAAAGACACATTGAGATGTGTAATTTAGTGTGGTTCACCCAATCCTTGGACTATGTCCACAATGGTTAACTTCTTTATTATTCTTCGAGCAATCATCTCAGGCTTGCGCACTGCACTACTATAGATACATCATGATATCATTCCCCATCTGTCCTAGCCACTCTATATTGCAAAGCTCTCTCTAAAAATTCTTCCCTAAACCTTTAGATATAAAATCTCTCTCTCATTCTCAACCTATTCTCTTAGCAACAACAACAACCTATTCTTCCCAACCCATTACATATTTATACACAAAGTTTAGGGCTAAAAACCCTACTAGCTTATCCCAAAACCCTATGACAACTCATTATGACTCATTACAATTCATGACAACACATAGTTCATGCGTGCTTTTGATGCCTTCACACTTGTATGTTGTTTTTCCTTCCTTTTCACCTGCATGTTGATTTTCCTTCCTTTTCGACTACATGTTGTTTTTCTTGCTTTATTCCCTTTCTTTATCTTCTTATGCATCGCCAAATGTGCTTTTACTGTGCACTTTGATCTTGAATGTGCCTTTATTGTGCACTCTGATCCTGAATGTTCCTTTATTGCACGTATAATCAACCCTTAGGATATTTCTCAAAATTGCATCCAAAATGTCTATCCAACACCATTTATTCTAGAACACATTTTCCCTTTGTGATCTATTTCTATGAATACAATATTAATAGAAATGATTATGAATCCTAAGAGTTCAATGGGAATAGATTTTCTTTCTCAAAGGACCTTTTGGTCCTCAACTATTACAATGACCAAGATATTAGTTGACTAAAGGTTTGCAAAGAAAAAATAGCCTCATTTTGGGACTTTTTGTCTTGCAATCTTACATGCATCAAGATGATATTACAAGCTGCTCAAACATTAATTTTAGAATAAATATTTCTCCAAAATTCACTTCAGGATTTTCCTAGAAACGCAAAGACTAAATATAGGTTGGATAATGACAAAACGACACTCTCTACCACTCTATGTTGATCTCAAATTACTCAAAAATAATGTTGTAGGTAATATCCCTTGTAGGCACTTTATATGCATATCAATATTTTTCCTTCCATGACCTGCACTGTATAGATATTAGGTACACCATATGTCTGTAAAATCTCCCATATCAAGACTATGTTGGAGAAGAAGTATTAATATTTGTATGACACCCAATGCCTGGGCTCAAAACTTGGTCCTTTGTGGCTTGTGAAATCACACATAAAATACCCAATCCTTTCTTCATTTATGTTAGACTATCTAGGGCTAAATGTTTGACATTTTTTACAATGCATGTATCACCACTGGCTGCTCAGAATCACTATTACAACAAAAAAATTCTCAAACTACTACTAGAAATGGGACTAAAAATGATATCCTTTAGTGTGCTTTGGAAAAGGTCTAACATTGGTACATTGGATTTGTCAAAGTGAAGAGTGCATATACTTCCCTTTCTTGAGCACATTACAATTTTAATTTTCTACCTCCAAGTCTTAAAATAAAATTTAAACCTAGTTTATGAAAGTTGGCCTAATTACATATTCAATTTTGAAGACAAGGATGCCCATCACCCATGCATGGAGTAGATTTTTAGCTTGACTATAGAAATATGTACCATTTGCAATTTTCACCAATCTGTTTGTGGGACAATAGTCATTACTTCCAGACATTCTCTCAACAAGAAGAAGATCTTCAGCCAATAAATCACCATCTTTACTCCCAGTAACACAACTTTCCCATCTATTTCCCAACATGGAAATCAGAATGATTATTGAATGAAGATGACTTAGAAACAAACGAGAATGATATTCTATAGTAAAACTCACAAATGGATTCAAATGTCGCCTTTGAACCTATATTTCATCTCTCTTTTTATTACTAGAGTTACTAGAACATGAAGCATCTGGGTTGCTCATCTTAGATGTCCTTTTTTCTAGAACTCTCATGTTGGAAAGAGGAATATCTTTTCCTCCTTTTATTCTTGGATTTCTCTAAGGAAATAACAACATGTATACTTTATGACATAGTATTTTTTGCAAAGTGGCTAAATAAGCATGGTCATCATTACATGAATATCAGTGATAATTTGCATCCTTCACATATGCATAATAATGACCAGAGTCATGTGAGTATCCTAAATGGACAATGGTACCAAATATTTTATACTCTCGTTGCACATCTTGATTGTCTGGAGTTGTGTTTGATACTCCCTTTGACTCTCCTATTCTTGAACTTTTTTTATTCCGAATTTTATTTCCTACAGTTGTCTGGCTAGAATCTTCATATCCCCTTTCACTTGAAAATCCAAATGTCGAAATCTTAGCAACCTTGTCATCATTATGATTTAGAAACCAATCCAACTTGCAAGCATTGTTGTGCAAATAGCATAGAAATTTTAGCCTATTGACCAAGATGAAAGAACACCCCCTCATATGGGGAAAACATATTGTTCAACTCAATGGCTCCTTTGCTTTGATATTTCTTTTTTATACCCAATAGGTTGGTGGGTAACAAGCATTAAAATTCACATGCAATCTAAATAATGCAACATATAAGCTTAAATTAAAGGAATAAAAAAAGATACTAAGTTGTGCTCAAAGGTACATGGTCATGAGTTTATTAATTCCTCCCTTTTGGTATAAAAAAATTTAATTTACCATTGATTATGTTGATATACTATTTGCAGGTGTTAGAGGCTGACTCTAAAAATGTGAAATCCTTATATAGAAGAGCATAAGAATATATCGAGACAAAAAATCTAGAGCAAGTATAGTTTGACATAAAAAAAAGGGGCTTGAAATTGCTCCAAACAACATGTGTGTAAAATAATCAATGCATTTTCTAGTCATGCCTTTGAAATTTTCATTTCATAACCTTTTGGGAATACTATGCTAAGTTTTCAAAAGATAAATGTTCCACAAAAGAAGTTGGATTGGAAGGTTTGATTAGAAAATATCCAATCTATGATTGGGGAAGCAACACATTTATGTAGGATAGGTTCTCAATCTATCCTTTCATTCCACTAATTATTGTCTTTAGTGTGATTAATGGCTTATTTAAAATCTCTGCCACTTTCTTATGCACCGCAAAGGAAAATGTTGTTTTTTTCTCTCGATTAGTGCCAGGGTATGTAGACTAATGTTTTTTCTTTCCATCTAATAGGGATATGAATCTGGATTAAAAACCACTAAAACATAAGTAAAAATAGTATAACAAACAAGAATCTAAATTATTTGGCAACATGTTTAACAGGATGATTAGTTTGGAGGCATAATAAAAATTTATTGTACAAACACAATAATAAGTGCACTTGCTATCCAGAGTATCTTTTGAATTTTATCAATGTATCCCTTAAATTTTACAATTACATGTGCCAAAATCTAGGATTCAGCCAACGTTGTTAGAGATCAAAATTTGACTCTAGTGATATTGAAACTAGAAAGAAAATCTAGCTAGGCATTGAGGTAAGATATGAAAGATGTTGCATTTTCCTCTAGTGATATTCAAAATGGGAAGAAAAGCAAGCATGGAACTGAAGTCAGATAATGAAAAAGGATTATTTTGAGAAGAAGTCTAAACATCTTTTAGATATTGTAGTAGCTAGCATACATGCATCACTGGATTAGAGCACTGACGATAATATGTCAACTTAGCATACAGTCTCAAAATTAAGTAGTGTGTATGATGTTGAAGGGAGAGTAATTTCACTGCAATTTTCTAGTTGTTATCATGATATCACTCTTAACCACTCAAAGATATACTCTTTCTATACACATTCATTTTCTTCTTTTCATTGACTGGGATAGAATTTATATATATCTTAGATGAAACAAGATCATATGAAGGGTTCATGTATCTGTAATTTTTATGATGAAAAGTTGGAATATTCAAATACAATGAACTAGGATTTCCAAGAGGAATGGAAGTGCTTGATAAAATATTTGTTGGAGAACGATGTCAT
>JZKD02S2189914.1:20997-32476 GCA_000966675.3 Picea glauca | reverse complement strand
ATCAATGGCGCTCATGCAGCCTCGTCCTTCTCAGCCGCCCTGCGTTTAGCCAGCATGGGCCCTCCTCCCATCATATCATCCTTCATAATCACCTTTCTCCTTCTTCCGTGTGTCGCCTATCCTCCTCCGCTCCTTGGTCCGCGTGATCATTTCTCCTTCTCATCGTCCACTTACCACCCGCCACGTATCCCTTTCCCTCCATGTCAACCTCTCACTACATTAAGCCTGCCACGTCTATTCTCCCGTCGTCTCTGCTTATATCCCTTATGACTTATGTCATTCCCCACCACCTCTCTCACCTCTCATCGTTCTTACTTCGTCCTTGCGGTTGTGACCCCGTCATTCTGTCGCCGTACCCCACTTCCTGCGTTGGCCTCCATACCCGTCCTTCAAGCTATTCAGTTATTCCAGGTGGCAGCACGAGGAGTCTTCCATGTCCCAAAATGCTGAGTTGGCCAGGTCATCTTCAATCCCAAGAAGGAGTTATTGAAGTGGTTGGTGGTGGTTAGACATCGTCTCCGCCATAATGGGAAATCCTGCATTGAATTAAAGGCACGTCGATTCACCGAATAAACTGTCAGGAGATCGATCGCGTCTGCCATAAGTTGCATGACCATTCAAAGATTGCAGCTCTGTGTTGTCAGAAGCCATGCAGACGCAAAGCTTTCAATGCTACGTCTCGATTTTGTTGTTGTTGTTAGTTTGAGTATATGAAGGAGTTTTTGCCATTTTTGTATCTATCGATGGTAGAGCTAGGCTCCCGGCTGTAAAGTTTTCATGACCATTCTGGACTCCTGGTTATGTAGATGCATTTGAGATTTCTTGGTTTATGAAAAACAGTTTCCCTTTTCCATCTCTGTTTTCATCTTATGCTGGAGAGTTCATGATCGAATGCTTCGTATGAATTAACACAGTTATGTTATGGTAAATGATTTATTGTGGCATTGTTGTTTCTCTGGTTCCCCGTGTTTGGAAGTAAGAAGATCTTGTTTTCAGATGCCTGCTCTCATCGTCTGTTAGAAGCTTGATTCTTATAGCAGGTCTTTGCACCTTTCTTGTGAAATATTTCCCCTTCTCACCCCTATTACAACTCACTGTTTGAAGTTTATCAAGACCTCACTCATTCATGCATGCCTGGCCCAGCTTTTGAGTTAAGATGATACTGTTCCGAGTTCACTTCCATTTGATCACCTCTTATAAACCAATCATGACATTAAACTGATGGGCGTCGGGCTTTGCTCCTGCTAGCAATCCAGGAGTGACTTCCGGCACCAACATTTCTGGCGTCGTTGCCGGGAATGAAGTTGAATATTTTCCTCGGGTTGAACGACAAAGATTAGACTGATTCTGAAGGTGCATCAGATATCAGAACTTGAAGATTGCTACTGTGCACCTGGCGACTCCACTGTGATGACTCCGCTGGGGAGAAATTGCTCTATCAACTGTGGCTTTGAGAGGAAGACACACGAGGTCTAATCCACACCTGCCTTTAGCTACACCAGAAGTTGCTGTGGAAGCGCTGCGCAGAAAGGGAAAGAGCTCTGTGAAAGAAGTTTCCATCGTCGAAACAGGTAATGCGCCTTCCCCTTCTGTGAGAACTCCATTGTCTTATTCTCAGCTTCCTAGTGATCCTTCCTCTGAGGTTTCCCATTTTCTGAATTTCGGGAGTGTTCCTGCCGAGTTTTCTCCTCCTGGTCTGGTATCAGAGGGAGAGATCCTTGTCACTCTCCCTTCCCTGGAAGTTGTTCCTCATCACAGACCTCAATCTTCTGAAGGTTTCACTACCCCTCCTTCTATTACCACTATTGTACAGAGAGAAGCAGCTGTGCATTCTGGTCCATTAGACTTCTCCCTGTTTTCCCTCTCTTCTCCCGTAAGAACCTCTTTTCCGACATCTCCCGGTCACACTCCTTCTCCTCCCAGCTCTCCTCCACCTAATATCCCTATGGATGGTTCTAATCCCCCTCCGAATAGAATGGATTCTATAGTTGCTGCTAGATATGCTCCTTTAATCCTACCCCATCCCATGAACCCTCTCCCTGCTGGAGACTATTTGAAATACATGCCCAAGTTTGCTGGGGAGGGGGACATAACTGCAGAAGAGCACCCGGTTGCCTTCTACAGTTATGCAGATAACCTCAATATTGAGAATGAAGATGTCTGGATGAGAGTCTTTGTTCAGAGCTTGGATGGTGAAGTTAGAAAATGGTTTAGGGGACTGGCCCCTGGATCTATTGCTGGGATCGAATCTCTGGATACTGTTTTCTTGAGACAGCGGGGAGATAGGAAAGATTACATATATTACATGACTGAGTTTGGGTCCCTGAATAAAATGGAAGGAGAGTCTTTCTCTGACTTTTCCAAAAGATTCAATAAGATGTATAACAAGATTCCTTCAGAGGTAAAGCCTTCAGAAGCCTCTGCTCAAATTTCATATGCTAGTGCATTTGACCCTGACTTTTGTCTCGTATTAAGAGAAAGAAGAGCCACCTCTTTAGATCAGATGCAAGATGCAGCTATAGAAGTGGAATCCAACATATTGGCAGCTGACAGGCTAAGAAACCAGGCTGACACAGACAGAAGAAAGGAAAAGTCGGAAGCCTCAACTTCCAGCCCATCATTGCCCCACCCTCAAGTAAATGAGCTAACCCAAGTAGTGAAATTCCTTAAAGAAGAGGTGGAGAGATTGAAGGTGGACAGGAAGAAAATGTATAAGAACCCTCAGAACACCGAAAATAAAGGGGGTTTCAGAAGGCCAAATAATATTGCCCCCCCGACTATGCACAAAGGAAGAGACAGAGAAGACCAAAGAATTCAGGCTCCCTTCCAGAACAATTTTGTAGCTGAGGAGCAAGAAGGGGAAGCAGACGAGTCTGAACCTAAAATCCACTCTATAGAAGTCACTCCTCCTTTCCCTCATCTGACCCAGTCAGCTTATGAAGAGTCCCTCATGGATGGTCAGCTGAATGAGTTGAGCAAAGGAGACAAAGCCAGTGGTGGTCGAGGTAGATATAACCTGAGATCCGACAAAAGGGGAGAAACAACTGAAGTTCTTGAGCAGCCCACTATAGCAGAGAGACCTGCTCATGAAGCAGTAGACAATCATAGAGGTAAAAAGGCCCAACCCCTCTCTCCCATTGTCCAAAGTCATGTTCCTGAAATTAGAGAAATTCCAAAGTCTATGTCCTCTTTCAATTTCGAACATGAGATCCAAAAGATCAGAATTCATGTGCCACTCACCGAGTTAATTAAACATGGGGAATTCAAAAAACGCTTCTCTGAACTTTTGAAATATGAAGCCTCAAGCCCTTCCACAGACTTCATAAGCCTCCAAGATGAAAGGCCTGCAGTTGTCCTAGGTCCCATGGTAGAAGACAGAGATGATTCATCCCCTCCCTTTTACACCTCCCTGAACATACATGACAAAGTGTTGCACAATTGCTTAATGGATTCAGGGGCCTCGCACAACCTCATGCCTAAAGCCGTCATGGAAGAGCTAGGATTAGAAGTCACCAGAGCCTATCATGACCTCTATTCCTTTGACTCCAGGAGGGTACAATGTTTGGGAGTCATCAAGGACCTGGTAGTTTTCCTGTTTCAGTTGCCCATGAAAAGTATGGTCATGGATATTGTGGTAGCTGACGTCCCCCCCAAGTTTGGCATGTTGTTGTCGAGATCTTGGATTAAGAGATTGGGGGGAACCTTGCAGATGGATCTTACATATGCCACCATTTCGGTGTTTGGAGGGGAACATAGGAGATTATACAGAGAAGCCCAGCTAGCCTACATTGTCATTGATGAAGCAAACCCCACTAATCATCCCATCTATGCCTTGGACACTGATTTAGGCTCCAGTTTACTGCAGCTCACTGAGACTCCCGAACCCCCTTTGTAGATAAGAAAGCAGTCCATTCTTAATCAGGAGACACCCCCTCCAACCACCTCTGTTTGGAAGATGTTCTTTGATGGAGCTTCCTCTAGTATGGGTGCAGGTGCCGGGGTAGTATTCATATCCCCTTCTCAAGAGACCATCTCTCTGTCGTACAGGCTGGAATTCGAAGTCACCAACAATGTGGCAGAGTATGAAGCTCTGGTTCTGGGATTGAGAGCTGCAAAGAAGATGGGAATCGAGGAAATGGTTGTGTTTGGGGATGCAGAGTTGATTGTCTAGCAGGTAAAAAACGTTTATCAGACCAAGCATCCTTGACTCAGGGATTACAGGAACGAGGTATGGGACCTTGTGAATAATTTTTTCCTGGCTTTTAACATCTCTTTCATTCCAAGGGAAGAAAATGCCCCAGCCGACTGTTTAGCTTTCACAGCTAGTCTGCTTGAAGTTCCTGAGCTTCCCACTGTCAGGTCCGATATTGAAATAAAATACAGACCCTCTGTACCAGACAATGTCAAGCATTGGAAGGTATTTGAGGATGATCAAGAGATCGAAAAGTTTCTTCAATCTGTTGATAACTTTTCTGCATTGCACATAGACGAGGATCCCGGCATTGAAGGAAAACCGGATCGTCACCCTGGGGAGTTTTTGAACAAAATTGCTGATCACCAGATCATTCAGCTACCAAGCAACCACATTCCGAAAGGGCTAATCCCATTAGAAAGGTTGTTTGATGGGAATGATGTGGCAGTGAAGGGTAGAGTTTCAGGTGATGATGCTGTGACAGCTGAATGCAACATAGGCACACCAGAGGAGTCCAAGTGTGTCAAATTGTCAAGAAGTTTGATCAAGGAGCAGAGGGCCGAATATAATGAGTTGCTAAGGGAGTTTGCTGATGTGTTTGCATGGACCTATGAAGACCTCAAGACATATGACACATCAGTCATTAAGCACAAGATCCCGCTAAAAGAAGAGGCTAAGCCATTCAAGAAGAAGCTGAGACAGATAAATCCCGTGCTGCTACCTGTCATGGAGAAGGAAGTAAAGAAGCTGTTGGATGCTCAGATCATTGTCCCCTTGAGATATTCTGACTGGGTGGCCAACTTGGTCCCAGTAAGAAAGAAGAGTGGCGAAATCAGACTCTGTGTTGATTTCAGAAACCTGAACAGAATCTCAAGGAAGGATAATTATCCCTTGCCCAACATGGAGCACATATTGCAGAAGGTCACTGGTGCTTCCAGAATATCCATGATTGATGGTTTCTCTGGCTACAATCAGATATCAGTCATTCCTGAGGACAGGGAAAAAATAGCCTTCACCACTCCCTGGGGCACATTCATGTATGCCAAAATGCCTTTCGGGCTGATGAACGCAGGAGAAACATTTCAGCGAGCCATGGACATAGCCTTCATCGGAGAAAAAGATAAGTTCATTGTGATTTATCTGGATGACATCACAGTCTTCTCCAAGACTGATAAAGAGCACTGCTGCCACTTAAAAAGGGTTTTCTTGAAGTGTCGGAGGTATGGCCTATCGTTAAATCCTAAGAAATCATTGTTTTCCATGCAAGAAGGGAGACTGTTAGGCCATATAGTATCAGCAGAGGGAGTAAGAATTGATCCTGACAGAGTAGAAGCAATTCAGGCCTTGTCACTTCCCAGATCTAAGAAATAGGTTCAGCCATTTTTGGGGAGGATTATTTTCCTGAGGAGGTTCGTTTCAAATTTTGCTGAGTTGGTAAAAAATATTACGGCCATGCTCAGGAAGGGCCATGAAATAAAATGGACTTCTGAACCCAGAGAGTATTTTTTCCAAATAAAGAAGGCGTTGACGGAAGCACCTGTGCTAATCAGTCCTGATTATTCCAAAGACTTTCTGATATTTTCTTTTGCTTCCTGTGATACAGTAGTGGCAGTTTTGTTGTAGAAAAATGATAAAGGGCAAGAACAACCTATTGCTTTCTTTAGTAAGGCACTGAGAGACACAGAACTCTGATACGAGATCATGGAGAAGCAGGATTATGCCCTGGTGAAAGCTCTCAAAGCTTTCAGAGTCTATATATTGCATTCGAAGATCATTGCATATGTCCCTTTAACTTCTGTGAAGGACATTCTTATACAACCTAACATAGACGGGAAAAGAGGTAAATGGATTGCCAAGATCCTAGAGTTTGACCTGGAGATTAAGCCCACCAAGCTGATAAAGGGGCGAGGTTTAGCCAAGTTGTTGGATGAATCAAATTGTAGGGCCTTGGGAATCAATTTCATCAATGAGCAAGATGAATCATCCAACAAGGGTTCCCAAAGCACTGTACCACTAGCAGCATGTTCCTGGTACAAAGATATCTTGTATTTTTTGCAAGAGTTAAAGCCTCCTGATGGATTGGGGAAAAGTAAAGCCAGAGCCTTAAAGATTAAAGCAGTCAGGTATTTCCTCATTGACCAAACCTTGTATTGGAAGGACCCCTAGGGGATATTACTGAGGTTTCTGGACCCACAGCAGGCCCAGAAGGTTATATTCGACTTCCATAGCGGTCTCTGTGGAGGTCATAATTTTTGGAAGACTACAGCTCACAAGATCCTCCAAGCTGGATATTACTGGCCCACCTTATTTCCTGATGTCTGCAGGGAAGTTAGAGCTTGCATCAAATGCCAGAAGTTCTCGGGGAAGAAACAGCTCAAATCCCTGCCTTTGAAACCTGTGGTGGTCTCAGCACCCTTTCAGTAGTGGGGATTGGACTTCATCGGGGAAATTCATCCCCCTTCGAGTGGCCAGCACTGGTGGATTCTGATAGCAACCGACTACTTCACTACATGGATAGAAGCTGTCCCTACTAGAAGCACTTCTCACAAAGTAATCATCAGCTTCCTGGAAGACATCATAGCTAGATTTGGCTGCCCCAGCAAAATTTTCACTGACAATGCTTACCCATTCCGATCTGAGCCTCTGGTCAAGTTTTGTGAACAATTTGGGATTTCATTGATCCACTCCACTCCCTACTATCCTCAGGGAAACAGACTGGCAGAGTCCTCCAATAAAAGCCTAATCAAGCTTATCAAAAAGCTACTGGAGGATAATAAAAGGGCTTGGGACTCAAAGCTCAAATTTGCTCTTTGGGATGATCAGGTAACAACAAAGAAATCACTTGGCATCTCACCTTTCCAACTAGTTTATGGAATAGAGGCCATTTTCCCCACTCATCTCGCCTTACCCGTGGCAAATCTCCTCCGGGACTTTGAGGGGGAACCTAACCATGTGCTCAGAAGAATTCATCAGATGGTGGAAGTACAACAGATCAAATAACATGTCTTGGAAAGAGCCTACAATCATCAACGGAAGATCAAGCAGGCCTTCGACAAGAAGAACAGAAAGAAAGAATTCAAATAGGATGACCTGGTGCTCAAATGGGATGCGCCCAGACAGGAAAAGGGGAAACACAGTAAATTTGATGCCCTCTGGTTCGGGCCTTTCAATATCCTTGAAGTGTTTTCAAACAACACTTACAGGTTGCAGGATCTGGAAGGCAATGAAGTTTTCAGTGGCCCAGTAAATGGGCATTTCTTAAAAAAATGTTTTCTATGAGCCGCAGTCGGCTCTTTTTTTTTTGTTTTGTAAATATTATTTCTGTTTTTGTTTTTCGGACTAATAAATGACTCCATAGCCCAACAACTAAGGCACTAAGTATGCAAAAGAGTTCTTAGAGCATCACAGGGATGACTCTATCCCCCATGGAGCCAAATGTTAGCGATATTTCCTGTAAAGGGGGCTAGAACACAAAAGAAGGGGTTAAAAACCCACTTATTCAAAGTTTCGGGTGATAAGGCGCCCTAGGGTAAGTCACGAGCAAGATCGAGCGGCAGTGATTCGCGCGCCGGATCAATGGCACAGGTTGAATTCCGGACCCCCCTTGCCTTTCTACCTTTAAGAGCGGGGGGGGGTCCGAAATCGGGGGCGCACCTCTCCAACAACCCAGATCGGCGCGCCCGGATCAACGATGATAAAGGTAATTTCGGACCCCCCCTGCCTTTCTACCTTTAAGCAAAGGGGGGGGGTCCGGAATCGTGGATGCAGTTTCCGACGGCTGAAATCATAGCGCCTGGATCAACGGCGCTCATGCAGCCTCGTCCTTCTCAGCCGCCCTGCGTTTAGCCAGCATGGGCCCTCCTCCCGTCATATCATCCTTCATAATCACCTTTCTCCTGCTGCTGTGTGTCGCCTATCCTCCTCCACTCCTTGGTCCACGTGATCATCTCTCCTTCTCATCGTCCACTTACCACCCGCCACATATCCCTTTCCCTCCATGTCAGCCTCTCACTACATTAAGCCTACCACGTCTATTCTCCCGCCGTCTCTGCTTATATCCCTTATGACTTATGTCATTCCCCGCCACCTCTCTCGCCTCTCATCGTTCTTACTTCGTCCTTGCGGTTGTGACCCCGTCATTCCGTCGCCGTACCCCACTTCCCGCGTTGGCCTCCATACCCGTCCTTCAAGCTATTCAGTTATTCTAGGTGGCAGCACGAGGAGTCTTCCATGTCCCAAAATGCTGAGTTGGCCAGGTCGTCTTCAATCCCAAGAAGCAGTTATTGAAGCAGTTGGTGGTGGTTAGACATCGTCTCCGCCATAATGGGAAATCCTACATTGAATTAAAGGCACATCGATTCGCTGAATAAACTGTCAGGAGATCGATCGCGTCTGCCATAAGTTGCACGACCATTCAAAGATTGCAGCTCTGTGTTGTCAGAAGCCATGCAGACGCAAAGCTTTCAATGCTACGTCTCGATTTTGTTGCTGTTGTTAGTTTGAGTATATGAAGGTGTTTTCGCCATTTTTGTATCGATCGATGGTAGAGCTAGGCTCCCGGCTGTAAAGTTTTCATGACCATTCTGGATTCCTGGTTATGTAGCTGCGTTTGAGATTTCTTGGTTTATGACAAACAATTTCCCTTTTCCATCTTTGTTTTCATCTTATGCTGGAGAGTTCATGATTGAATGCTTCGTATGAATTAACACAGTTATGTTATGGTAAATGATTTATTGTGGCATTGTTGTTTCTCTGGTTTTTCCGTGTTTGGAAGTAAGAAGATCTTGTTTTCAGATGCCTGCTCTCATCGTCTGTTAGAAGCTTGACACTTATAGCAGGCCTTTGCACCTTTCTTGTGAAATCTTCCCCCTGCTCACCCCTATTACAGCTCACTGTTTGAAGTTTATCAAGACCTCACTCATTCATGCATGCCTGGCCCAACTTTTGAGTTAAGACGATACTGTTCTGAGTTCACTTCCATTTGATCACCTCTTATAAACCAATCGTGACATTAAACTGATGGGCGTTGGGCTCTGCTCCTGCTAGCAATCCAGGAGTGACTTCCGGCACCAACACCAAGAATATCAAAACCCCAACCCACCACCACCACACAATCTAAACATTGAAATTAATAAGGGTTTGGTTATATTACGAACCCTTGAGGAACAATTAAGGGAGATTGGAGAGCCTAGCAGAGAAATTTACCTTTATTTTTTATTATAGGGCACAAATGTATGAGTACTATAGCACTGGTTTGGACAACAACTAAGTCAAAGAACTAGGCATTTCAAAACAACAAATATTGTCTATTTTTAGAGATCCTAGAAATGGACAAGAACTACCATTGACTAGGAAACACATCTCCATTGACTAGTGCATCCATCCCCAGATTAATCAAAACTGGATGTTTATAAACCTCCCTGCAATAATAGGGAGATGCCCTTATATTTTCTAATAAAATTATGGGTTGAGTTTATTATGGGTAAGAATGTCAACTACTTTGACATTAGTGGGTTCCATGGGGTGGGTCGAGGGTCCGCACATGACTGAGAGCATGTCAGGTGAGACCCCGAGTTAGGTCCCTGTCCCCCCAGGTGAAGGCATGAACCCCCTACCCAACATACTCTTGTTGTAGAGAACTTGCAACAAGTACAACTAGCCATCTCCTCTTTGACTCATAGCCCAGTGCAACACAGTAGCTTTGTTGCACTATCTCAGCAGGAGGTGTCTGGCGCCAGTGACATTGATAGAGGATTTGGAGCGTCAACATGCACATGAGAGTATAATGAGGAGAGGGCACATGGACATAGCAGTAGTCCATGTGAACCTCATAGATGCTCGAGATGTAGGCAGACATGCTATGGGCCTATAGATCCCAGTGCACAACATAGCTTCATGGAGGAGGTTAGTATTTTAATCCTCTCTATGTTCTTCATCGTTATATATTTATTTTGTATTTTGTGTATTTATATAGATATTTGATTGTATGTTTTTTTGTAGTTGTTACATCCCAGCAGTAGACCCTCTATGCCTATGGATCCATCAGTGCCTAGCCCCACCACTAATGCAACAGTAGAAGCAACATGTTCGTTGGGTGCACCATACACACGAGTATGTATCACATTTGATAGATTCAGCATAGTCATTTATTTATTTTATAACATCCTCAATTTTTTTGTATGTTCTCTTGTTTCTATAGGATTTGACACCAAGTGATGCTAGGGATTGTCCATCTGGGATTGACATGTCACTAGTGTCACAAGTATCATGTGTAAAGTTAAACATCGTATAATTCTCAAATTGTTTGTGTTTATGTTTTTGAATTTTACTATTTGGTACCAATGGTTCAATTTTATTCATATGTATGCAGGACGTCGATATATTTATTAGGTATAGTAGTATTGCACCCCTTGGGCACCTGGGCGTTTCTTATGGGTTTCCTTTTTCTAGGCCTAGGGTGTTGGAATCACTTGTACATCCTGTGAGGCTCCATCACAACCCACCTATCTACCACCCATCCCCACCACCACTTTTGGCCCCATCGACAAATACTGCCACAATAGAGGTTGTCTCAGAGTAGGTTGTACAACCTAGTGCTCCATCTGCCATTGAATCTCCATCGATGCCTGAGATATTCACCGTGAGATAATGCATTCATGATAATTTTTTATGTTTTATGAATTTTCTATTATGCATATTTGTTTAATTTTCTTGACTTTATCTTTGTAACTGATGTAGGGTGGCATTACGAAGAGATTGGGGTCATGGAGGAGGGTAACACCCTCACAATTGATAGTTTCATATGTGGTGAGTTGTCGTAGGTTAAATTACAAAGTATCAATTTTTATGTTTATTAATTCATTGATGAAAAAAATTTATAACATTGTTTATTCTTTGTGCAGTCTCCAGAGCATCAAAGCATGCCCAGGCCTAGAACCTCTCGAGGTGCATCCTCGAGCAAGAGAAGAAAGATAGATGTCCAGGATGCTCATGAGGGTGGCAAGGGTGCAATGGTCAATTTTTTACCAAATACAGCCATTTTGTAGATAGGCCACGATATAGATGTTTTTTTTATTTTAGGGCACTTGTTGTAGCTTTGTATACTAAGCACAAGTTGCCATTTTGTAAAAAATGTACAATTTAGATGATGTTGTGTGTGTGTGTGTGTGTGTGTGTGTGTGTATTTCATGGCATGTATTTTATGATCCTCATTTCTTCTACATTTGATGTTGATGAATATATGAATTTCAAAGTGTATGAATTTTATGTGTATTAATCCCTTTATTT
>JZKD02S2189903.1:20607-40900 GCA_000966675.3 Picea glauca | reverse complement strand
TATTTTATTCGGCATCAAGGAAAATGGGTACACTGTGTTTCTAATAGTTCGTTCGGGAAATTCCCTACAATGTATAATATTTGAGTTTGTAAAACTTCTTGGATTAATCATGTTTCCTATTGTTATTATCATTGTATGTGGATAGTATACGCCATTTGAAGCCTGATAAATTTAGTAAGGAGGTTAACTTTGTATTTAGCGTTGATTAAAAAAATACCCTCTTCAACATAGCCATTTTGTTCATAATAGGTTTTGGTTTCGATAGTTCGTATAGCATTTTATTATGTTTGTAACATTTGCATGATTCCTTCGACCTGCTCACATGACATGACTTATGCAATTCGTATTTTAAATGTTAGCACTCTTTGTTCATTTCATTTCATAAAGAAATTGATTTATATGCTTTTCGTATCAACACTAATGATGGGACACTGTTGTTGTGAGGGTACCCATCAGGAAGTCCTTGGAGCATCCTCCCCTCGTCCTAGGACATCTACCCAACCAAAATGCGACAAGGGAAAGACATCAGATCTACAAGTCTTAAGTTAAGTGCCACTCTGATTTAAACTCTTTCTATCATTTATTATTTTGTTGAAAGTTTTTAATTCATCTTTCTTCTGTTGTATTTTACTAATATTAACTTGTAATCCCTTACAGGGACTTCATCCATGCACAATTCGGATGTAGGCTCTTGCCAATTGCAAAAATGGTATTCGGCTTCCATTTTACCACTCTTAAGGGAATACCCTAGGTTTTCTAAGGACTTATACGATTCAAAAACCAAAAGATTAACATCATGGTGAAATATTCCATTCAAAAGATAGTCCATTCTTTTAACTTTGTATCTTAGAATTTAACATATATATTTTAAAAATAATTATTCAAATGAATATTTTTTTTTTGTTTGTTAATTTGTGCGGGACCTGTTGGCTACACGATTAACCTGTGGCTTGAGAAACCGTGATTCAGGGGCATCTAAGTCATCAAAATCACCCGGGGATCGCACCTGGCCTGAGCCACACCAACCCTTAACATGGTTCGATTTTTTGTCCCTGCAGGTTTCGAACCGGTGACTTTAACAACACAGAGTGGATTAACAACACACTCTGTCACCGACTATCCTACACCTCGGGGACTATTCAAATGAATATTAATTAACTATATTAAATGTATAATTATATAACCAATCATATTTATCTAAAAATAAATTGAAAATAATTATTAAAATACACATTAAACAAAATAATTATATTAAATAGGTTTTTTTTTTAATTTATTGTTCATAAATTGTGTAGAATTTATGAAATATATAAAACATAATTTTTTTTAAAAGATAATAAGTAAATTTTGTTTTATAAATTGTTGTAAAATAGTAAAATAATAAAAGGTGTATCTTCTATCATCAAAATAGACTATATTAATTATGTTTGACAAAGACAAATAAATGAAACTGATCAAAATAATTAAAAAAAAATGTATTGATTAGATAATTTTGAGATTTATTGCATGCTTAAAATGGGTGAAAATGAACTGAACAACAATATAATATAGAAAGGATTACGTTAAGCTAACTGAAAGCTGAAAATAAAAGAAAATATTAGTCTTCACATTATTGTATGCTGAAAAAAAAAATCTTTTTCTAGATTTCTTTTTTGAAGATAGATTTAGTGTAAATAGGAGTATAAGGCATGAGACATCTTTTTCTTGAGAGTTATTGTAATAAAGCATTGCTCTACTAGGAAATTAAACATTGCTTTCTATAAATAAAGACATCATTTTTGGTGTTTTGTTTCTCTACATTTGGTTGTTGTGCAATGAATTGCTTTAGTACTATCATGATAGAATTGTACTTAAGATGGATCTTGTTTAAAACATTTGAATGGTGTGCCCCTTAGAATGAAGGAGATGTTTGATTCCTTTTTTTCTTAATATGAACTTGACACAAGACATATATAGTTATATATGTAAAGAATTAGTGTAAATCGATCTTAGCTCTAGATCTATCACTACCTAAGAGGGATCAAATGTCGCAAGGTGATTTTTTTTATTAAAAAAATATGAGAAAATGTTTACACCTATAAAGATTTGAACCCTCCCTAAATATAATACATCTAGAATTAAAATAAATCTTCTTACATTAATCATATATGGCTATGATACAATTGATTCTTGAGAATATAATTCTTTTCTATAGTAGATAGTTCAATTATTAATATGAGATATTTCAATTGATTCTTGTGAATATTATTCTTTTGTATAGTAAATATGTCAATTATTAATATGAGATATTTCAATGATAAATGATAGTAGATGACATATCCATTCAATAAAAATATATAATTATATTCAATTATTTTTTATTTTTTAATAATAAAAAATAAATAAAACAAAATAAATGTTATAATTTATTCAGGTGTAAATTAATACTCAAAATAATATATAAATAATTATATTATCTAAAAATTTAGATATATATTTTAAAAATAATTATTCAAATGAATACTAAAATGTTTCTGTTGTATCAGGGAACTCAGATGGCACTAGTTACGTCGAAAGGCGTACACCTATTGACAATGGGCACAATTAATGATCTTTTAACATTATTTAACCTTAAACTCTAATCTAATGGCTATGCATTGAAGATGCTGGCATATTCTTAGTCATCCTCCAAAATCAATGAATCAGATTTATTGTTCACAAATTTCTTCCATTTATCAAGGCATCCATTAACATGTTTACTTTTTAACATTTACCTAATCACATTAAAAAATTACTCTAAGGATATGTAATTGCCACGTTCCATTTATCAACATAATGCAGCCAAACGTTTCATATTACCATAGACAGATTACCACAAACGTTTTATATTGGAAGCACGTGTTCTTAGTGTATTGGGGACACGCGTTCTCAGTCGCTACCTTTCGGTGTTCTCAGCCATGAGTTAGCGGTTGTGGTAGTTATATTGTCAGTGTTGGTTTTGGGACACCTCCGAAGCAAAACCTTAAGGTGAATTTTGATACCGCCCAGGACGTGTCATGGTTAAAATGCGATTACAAGTCTGGCTCCTCGACTTACAAGAGCTTGGATTGCAAGTGTTGTTATCATTAAGTGGATGGCATATCTTGTGATGGAAAAAATCAGTGCAACCTCCAACTTCAATACCTTAATGGGGACCAATTCTCAGTGCATATGAACTAGGACAAACTGTGGCTGGGTTCTCGGTCCTTTGAAAACTTTAGATTCGGATGCGGATATGATTTCAAAGGATACTCTTGCAATCCTTCGGTTGGACGCCTGGGTTTGTCCAAGGGCTCTCTTTCACTGCCTTCTCAGTCCAAAAGAAGAATCTTCTCCTACTACCTTCCGGACTTTCTTAATCCGAAAGAGGAAGGAAAACTAAGAGTGGTCCTGGATGTGTCCATTCCCTCCAACTCAAAGTTCACCGCTATGTTGTCGAGTCCTATTGTTCCTTCGTGGTATTTTGTTGGAATCAGCGGTATCACCGATGGGAAAACCCTCTTGAATTCACGTGGAGGCGAGACGATCGTGGACAGCCCATCCTCCCCTCGGCCTGGGGCATCTACCCAACCAAAATGCGACAAGGGAAAGATATCAGATCTACAAGTCATAATTTAAGTGTCACTTTTATTTAAACTCTTTCTGTCATTTATCATTTTGTTGGAAGTTTTTCATTCATCTTTCTTCTATTGTATTTTACTAATATTAACTTCTAATGCCTTGCAGGGACTTCAGCCATGCACAATTCGGATGTAAGCTACTGCCAATTACGTAAAAGGTATTCGGGTTCCATTTTTCCTCTCTTAAGGGAATACCCTATGTTTTCTAAGGACATATACGATTCCAAAACCAGAAGGTTAACATCGTGGTTAAAGAGTCCATTCAAAACATATTCCATTCTTTTAACTCTGTATCTTTGATTTTTAATGGAAGTCATAAGGATTATAACCTTATTATTGTGTAACTGATTGAATCACATAATTAGAATATGGTTTTATTTTTTTAAAGTTGTATAGTTGATGTTAGGGTGGAAATACGATCAGTCAATTCTTGCAGAGAAATAGATCTGTTATATGAGTGATTATGGAATTGATATTAACACACATCTCTGAACAGTTATTCTGTCTCGACTGTTTTCTTTGGATCTTTTGGAGAAATTCAATGATTTCTTGTTTAGTCCCGTATCTTTATTATTTTTCATTATCTCATATTATCGTTTATTATCTGTTATTATGTTCATTAATAATAATTTCCTTTCTGGGTATCCATTTTCAATTTTGCATCCTATTTACTTTCCGTCATTGTATATTCTAGAAATTTCACTAAGACTTAGTTAAACTATTGTCTTGTATTGTATTTTAATATATGTTGGATCTACAGTCTGAACCTACAGTCATGCGTTGTATGGAATTAAGCTTATGTATTTCCAACGATTTATATTCCTCTAAATAGAATCTCAATGAAATAGAAAGATAGAATATCAAACTTATGTGAAGATATATATATGAATATTCGATGTTATCCTTGCCTTACATCGATATTATGTGAGTGTGATGACTCTGTATAATTATTTATAGTAAGATAAGAGTGTATAATTACTTTCCATTCTTGTATTTATATAAACACAAGATTTATACTATTCGAAAATAGATTCAGACTGACTTTGTTTTAAACTATAAATATTCCAGCGTGCTCGCATAATTCCCATTCTACTAAAAAATTTGGGTGTAGAGACAGTGTTTTTTTCCTTTTTTAATCGAAGTGTAAAATTAAACTGGCAGGGGGTTTATCCTAAAAATTTTCCCAACCATTCGTTGTTTAACTCTCAGCCATAATTCACATAGTATTGGGTTAGCTCTACTCTTCCATTCATTTAAATCAAAACGAATCTTAATTAAAAGGAAATTCAACAGAAATAATTTACCCAGTAATATATAGATGTATTTTGACAACCATTTAAAAACCAAAGATATATAACCAGAAAGGAGTAGGTGAACATATTTGAACTAGTTTTCTGAAAGACAAGGGGACCAACCGTGTCCCTCCCAACCTTAGAACGGAACAACCAATGTCACTTGCTCCATTCAACCCCTAGCCCTACCAAGAAGCCATGAGGGAAAACTCAGAACTTCCCTCAATAATAGTCCTTCCTCTTCAACAACTTCTCCCTTCCTCACTCTCAGAAAACTAATGTTCAGAACAATAAGAGATAATTATCCTTTTCTCCAACATACTAGGCAACGTCCTTCCTCCTCCCATATGCTATATATCCAAAGCCATTTTTTCCTAGGTCTTTTTCCCCCTTGGGAATTTTCCTAGCTTTCCAAATCCCTAATTTTCAGGGTCTTCCAATGGAAGAATTATTGATTTTCCACTTGTCACATTCAACCCTGAGGTAGTTCCAACATGTTCCCCTCTTATGGAGTCATGGTCAACTGATTTTAACATGGTTGTTCCATTTGTCCATCAACAATAATTAAAAAATATTTTTTTTTCATACAACTGTCATAGTCAAATAGTTATTTGGGTCAAATCAGATCTCTGCCCAAAATTCATAATCACCAATTACAATTAACTAAATTCGAACTTTGGAATTTCCATAAATGGAAAAAAAATTCCAATTTCAAATTTACCAAAAACGGAAATAATTTCCTAAGAAATTTCAAACTTAAAATAATTTATTTATGGGGATGTTACATCCTTTCCCCCTTCAATAAAAAACTGTCCTTAGTGTTCGTTCCTTTCTTGGAACAGAAGTGAATGAGATTTTTGCAAATCTCCCTCCAACTCACAAGTGGCCTCCTCGGGGATAAAGTGCTTCCATTGCACTTTTACCTAGGCGACGACTCTATTACAAAGTTCTATTTCTCTCCAATCCAGAATGCGCAGAGGTTCTTCTTGGAACTCGCCTTCTGGTTCCACCTGCACCAAGTCCCAATCGATCATATGAGTAGGGTCATGAACATCATTCTTTAACAATGAAACATGGAATACATTATGAATTTTTAGATTAGAAGGAACTAAAAGTTGGTATGCTACGGGTCCAATTCGAGCTAAGATCTCAAAAGGCCCACAAAACCTGGGTGCCAACTTCGCATAGTTACCTAGATTTAGTGAAATTTTCTAGGCTTTGACTTTTAAATAGACGTGATCTCCCACTTGAAATTCCAAGTGTCTTATTTTCTGGGTCGCGTAACATTTTCTTCTGTCATATGTACCCTTTAAGTTCTTTTGTATTTTTCTTACCGTGCTCTCCATTTCCTGGAGAATCTCTAGTACAACCATGAGTCTATCAACTGGGTTATCCCAACTAATTATAGTCGTACACTTTATGTCGTATAATACTTCGAAAGGGCTCATCTTATTTGAAGTTTGGTACCCATTGTTGTATCCAAATTCTACAAAGTATCAGTAGTCTTCCCACTTGCTTGGTTTTGTCCAAACATACATGCAAAGCATATATTCTACGATTTGGTTTGATCATCCAGTCTGCCCATCCATTTCTGGAAAATAACGCATACTGAAATTCAAGTTAGTATTTATCCCTGCAAGCAATTCTTTCCAAAAAGAGATGTAAATTTTACGTCTCTATCCGAAATCACCATTTTAGGAATACCATGTAGACAAAAAATTTATTTCATGAATATTTCAGCGATGTTAATGGATTTAAAAGTAGACTTTACAGGAATAAAGTGTGTACACTTAATAAGTTTATCGATTACCACCATAATTGAATCATTTTGTTTCTGAGTTCTAGGCAAACCTATAATAAAGTCCAACGATGTAATCTCCCATTTCCATTCTGGCACAGGTAAGGGCTCCAACATGCCGATTGGATGTTGGTGTTCATCTTTTACCTGCTGACAATATTGACACTTAGCTAAGTATTAAATGTTGTTTCACCCTTCATATTAGACCAATAAAATAACTTTCTTAGTGTTGTTATCATTTTCTGGTATCCTGGATGACCAGAATATGGTTTCTTATGAACTTCATCCAAAACTTTTAACTTTAACTCTGTCGAATCTAATATGTATATTCTGATTTGGCTGCCCTGTTCTACAATTGGGAGGAACATGGTTTTTCCCTTTGTCTTCCCGCGAACTGGTTCCGATATCTTAATTCTTTTCCTTCTCTATTTAAATGATTATATATATGTCTGTTGTAATGCATTTGCTAATTCTAAGTTGAAGTATTTTCCAATTCACTGGTAAACGATTAGATCCCTGATGTAGTATATCTATTAATATCGAAATTGATATAATATCCAGAAAAGAAACTGTTCATGTGTATGCGGTCTAAATGGTAACAAAATATCCTGTAAATTAATTTCCGAGTGACTCTTTATGATTAGAATGAATTCTGAATAATTGGTAGAAATTGTCTTTTATTTATTACGACTGTCGAAAAGTCATTGCATGGCTAAATTCTGGAAGCAATCCTTTTTCGGTAATCTTGATCTCTTTTTTACAGAGGTAGTCATGGGGTAAATTACAGTACATCGAAGTTCCTTGTATAGAATTAACTATGGAGTGGAAACTAAATCTAGATAAATGGAATATTTATATTGCTGTGAATAAAATATCAGAATCAGAAATCTACTCGGCGAGTATCTACCTCATAGTCTGGAATTAATCCAATAGGAAATACCAAATTTTTCCCCATGATATAATTCTATCACATATAACTACAACTACAAATGATATGTTGGATATAGGAGGCCAATAATCTCATTCAGAACTAGAGATGCTTGAAACCCCTTTTGTATTTTTGTATTTTTTATATATGATATGAGTTGAAATTTCTAGCTAAAACCACAACCCTGACTCATATATTTCTATTTAAATCGGACATAATGAAATAGAAGAGTACCAGTAACTATATTAGTTAAATGTTGGAACATTTTAGTGCCGGAATAAATATATCCGAATAATATAAACTTCATTTTTCATATCTAAACAGTAAATTCGATGCTTGAATTCTCGTTATGGTTCAACCTATCTTTCCGAATATTTTCAACCAGAATCACCAGTCATTAAATAAGAAAGTTTATTACATATGTTGAACCAATTTAAAAAAAAATAAAAACACACATTAAAAACATGTGCAAATAGTGGTGTTATTCCAAAAATGGAAATACAACCTCGAGGTACATTCAACAGATATCCTCGAAGTCGAGATAGAGCTATTCATAACAAACTAGTTGAGGCCACGAACTCCTGTGTGTGACCTAGAACCTGTAGAGTTTAAACTGAGGATTGGTGGGTTCAAAACCCGATTACCTTTTTCCACTGAAGACAGGGGCGAATACTCAGGGCTTTCACAGACTGAAGTCCCGGAGAAGAAAAGTAAACCCAAAAATTAGTAAATTTCAGTTGAAGTAAAAATAAAGAAATCAACATAATGACAAGTGTTAAACCAACAGTTTGTTTCTGTCTAGAAAATGACACTTATCTTTTTGATGCACAGGCTCAGGCCCTTGCCTCGTCATTTTCAAATCTGGATAAGCAATCATACTGAAGGAAGGGGGTCTAGTAAATCCCTGATGGGTACCTCGCATCAGCAAGGCCCATCATTAGTGATTTTACCAATACTTGAATGAAATAAAGATGATAAACCAAAAAGGAGATAGTTACAACAACTAATGTTTTTAACAAAGTGAAACAGATGACAGTATTAGTTTTCCTTAAAACATAAATGATATAGGTCGAGTTGTGCCAAGGATACGTTTAAACCTCCCACAATCATATTTACAGAAATTAACGAGGAACCAAGAAAATGGTACAGAGATGTCGTATCCAAACCTCTAGAGGTCGCCTTACAACCTACAGTATCCAACACAAAGGAAAACTATTGTTTGATTTCATTTCGATGGAGGAACAACATTTCTCATAAAGCACACATAGAGTTAATAACTCAGAGTTGCATACCATAAGGTAGTTCCAGGAACTGTATATGAACATCTTAGATGGATTTTATAACTATGCCAAGTAAAAAAATTCACTGTGGGTTTTCTTTCTTTTTGTTTGGGTCAAGACCGTAAAGGATTTTGGGTATAGTATCGTCAGGTGGACTCACCCCTTGAAAATAAGGAATAGTGAGGTGTTATCACAGAATGTACCAGCAAACCCTACGAAACATCACCTATGCCCAACTCCGGTCTCGTTGTACACTACCAGAAGGGAGCATGAGGGAGAATGACTTTTGGGCATCTTGTAACCCTAGATTGAGGCTTATTAGTGGATTAAACTAGTAAGCCTCTAGAAAATTTGAAAACAAGGAGAGGAAAATTAGAAATGCACGAATAACCCCAAACCGAGTTTCAGAATAAGATTTAACCCGCCCAAAAAAATACCAAGCATTAACGTTAAGAGAAATGTAAATACACTCTTTGGTAAGATCCATAGAGTGATAGGGACCTTCACAGAATTAGAACTCTAAGAATCCTAGAACTCTTCTCAAGATACAATAGTCGAATAGGAACTTACCACTAAGATGGACCGTATCGACTGGATTTTTTGGCAGGTGGCCTCCAGAATGATAGTTTTCCCATACAGATGGAAAAACACATAGAGTATATTCTTTCAAAGAGTCACAATGATGTGGAAGGAGTACACCTAACCCTAAGTTGAGGAGAAGCTACCAGAATAAATGTTGAAGTACAAAATGGGTTGGGCCATGTGCTAGGGTAAACTTCGCAAAACAAGACTAGAGAAAGGATAGATAGGAAGGACACCAAAACCTTCTTATATAGGGCCTCCATTGATTATGACGATGGAGTCTTAAATCCTCTGAAAGGCACATCCCCTACCCTTCCTAACCCTTTTTTTTCACATTTAATGGTTGTCTTTTCGAAGAGCGACTAATCGAGTATAGGCGAAGTTAATTGTTCATTTTCAGCTAGACTACTGTTGTACTTGGTTTAGACTCAATCGAATAAGATGGTTTCGCAAGGATTCCTCACCCAAAACTATGTCAAGCTCAGTGTTTAGAAGAAATGTACCACAAAGAGTTTTACGAAGATAACCAAATTAATGGCCTACGACGTTATTGACTCGTAATGAACCATGTACGATCTGTGGTGTTGAATATAACTCCTNAATCGATCTTAGCTCTAGATCTATCACTACCTAAGAGGGATCAAATGTCGCAAGGTGATTTTTTTTATTAAAAAAATATGAGAAAATGTTTACACCTATAAAGATTTGAACCCTCCCTAAATATAATACATCTAGAATTAAAATAAATCTTCTTACATTAATCATATATGGCTATGATACAATTGATTCTTGAGAATATAATTCTTTTCTATAGTAGATAGTTCAATTATTAATATGAGATATTTCAATTGATTCTTGTGAATATTATTCTTTTGTATAGTAAATATGTCAATTATTAATATGAGATATTTCAATGATAAATGATAGTAGATGACATATCCATTCAATAAAAATATATAATTATATTCAATTATTTTTTATTTTTTAATAATAAAAAATAAATAAAACAAAATAAATGTTATAATTTATTCAGGTGTAAATTAATACTCAAAATAATATATAAATAATTATATTATCTAAAAATTTAGATATATATTTTAAAAATAATTATTCAAATGAATACTAAAATGTTTCTGTTGTATCAGGGAACTCAGATGGCACTAGTTACGTCGAAAGGCGTACACCTATTGACAATGGGCACAATTAATGATCTTTTAACATTATTTAACCTTAAACTCTAATCTAATGGCTATGCATTGAAGATGCTGGCATATTCTTAGTCATCCTCCAAAATCAATGAATCAGATTTATTGTTCACAAATTTCTTCCATTTATCAAGGCATCCATTAACATGTTTACTTTTTAACATTTACCTAATCACATTAAAAAATTACTCTAAGGATATGTAATTGCCACGTTCCATTTATCAACATAATGCAGCCAAACGTTTCATATTACCATAGACAGATTACCACAAACGTTTTATATTGGAAGCACGTGTTCTTAGTGTATTGGGGACACGCGTTCTCAGTCGCTACCTTTCGGTGTTCTCAGCCATGAGTTAGCGGTTGTGGTAGTTATATTGTCAGTGTTGGTTTTGGGACACCTCCGAAGCAAAACCTTAAGGTGAATTTTGATACCGCCCAGGACGTGTCATGGTTAAAATGCGATTACAAGTCTGGCTCCTCGACTTACAAGAGCTTGGATTGCAAGTGTTGTTATCATTAAGTGGATGGCATATCTTGTGATGGAAAAAATCAGTGCAACCTCCAACTTCAATACCTTAATGGGGACCAATTCTCAGTGCATATGAACTAGGACAAACTGTGGCTGGGTTCTCGGTCCTTTGAAAACTTTAGATTCGGATGCGGATATGATTTCAAAGGATACTCTTGCAATCCTTCGGTTGGACGCCTGGGTTTGTCCAAGGGCTCTCTTTCACTGCCTTCTCAGTCCAAAAGAAGAATCTTCTCCTACTACCTTCCGGACTTTCTTAATCCGAAAGAGGAAGGAAAACTAAGAGTGGTCCTGGATGTGTCCATTCCCTCCAACTCAAAGTTCACCGCTATGTTGTCGAGTCCTATTGTTCCTTCGTGGTATTTTGTTGGAATCAGCGGTATCACCGATGGGAAAACCCTCTTGAATTCACGTGGAGGCGAGACGATCGTGGACAGCCCATCCTCCCCTCGGCCTGGGGCATCTACCCAACCAAAATGCGACAAGGGAAAGATATCAGATCTACAAGTCATAATTTAAGTGTCACTTTTATTTAAACTCTTTCTGTCATTTATCATTTTGTTGGAAGTTTTTCATTCATCTTTCTTCTATTGTATTTTACTAATATTAACTTCTAATGCCTTGCAGGGACTTCAGCCATGCACAATTCGGATGTAAGCTACTGCCAATTACGTAAAAGGTATTCGGGTTCCATTTTTCCTCTCTTAAGGGAATACCCTATGTTTTCTAAGGACATATACGATTCCAAAACCAGAAGGTTAACATCGTGGTTAAAGAGTCCATTCAAAACATATTCCATTCTTTTAACTCTGTATCTTTGATTTTTAATGGAAGTCATAAGGATTATAACCTTATTATTGTGTAACTGATTGAATCACATAATTAGAATATGGTTTTATTTTTTTAAAGTTGTATAGTTGATGTTAGGGTGGAAATACGATCAGTCAATTCTTGCAGAGAAATAGATCTGTTATATGAGTGATTATGGAATTGATATTAACACACATCTCTGAACAGTTATTCTGTCTCGACTGTTTTCTTTGGATCTTTTGGAGAAATTCAATGATTTCTTGTTTAGTCCCGTATCTTTATTATTTTTCATTATCTCATATTATCGTTTATTATCTGTTATTATGTTCATTAATAATAATTTCCTTTCTGGGTATCCATTTTCAATTTTGCATCCTATTTACTTTCCGTCATTGTATATTCTAGAAATTTCACTAAGACTTAGTTAAACTATTGTCTTGTATTGTATTTTAATATATGTTGGATCTACAGTCTGAACCTACAGTCATGCGTTGTATGGAATTAAGCTTATGTATTTCCAACGATTTATATTCCTCTAAATAGAATCTCAATGAAATAGAAAGATAGAATATCAAACTTATGTGAAGATATATATATGAATATTCGATGTTATCCTTGCCTTACATCGATATTATGTGAGTGTGATGACTCTGTATAATTATTTATAGTAAGATAAGAGTGTATAATTACTTTCCATTCTTGTATTTATATAAACACAAGATTTATACTATTCGAAAATAGATTCAGACTGACTTTGTTTTAAACTATAAATATTCCAGCGTGCTCGCATAATTCCCATTCTACTAAAAAATTTGGGTGTAGAGACAGTGTTTTTTTCCTTTTTTAATCGAAGTGTAAAATTAAACTGGCAGGGGGTTTATCCTAAAAATTTTCCCAACCATTCGTTGTTTAACTCTCAGCCATAATTCACATAGTATTGGGTTAGCTCTACTCTTCCATTCATTTAAATCAAAACGAATCTTAATTAAAAGGAAATTCAACAGAAATAATTTACCCAGTAATATATAGATGTATTTTGACAACCATTTAAAAACCAAAGATATATAACCAGAAAGGAGTAGGTGAACATATTTGAACTAGTTTTCTGAAAGACAAGGGGACCAACCGTGTCCCTCCCAACCTTAGAACGGAACAACCAATGTCACTTGCTCCATTCAACCCCTAGCCCTACCAAGAAGCCATGAGGGAAAACTCAGAACTTCCCTCAATAATAGTCCTTCCTCTTCAACAACTTCTCCCTTCCTCACTCTCAGAAAACTAATGTTCAGAACAATAAGAGATAATTATCCTTTTCTCCAACATACTAGGCAACGTCCTTCCTCCTCCCATATGCTATATATCCAAAGCCATTTTTTCCTAGGTCTTTTTCCCCCTTGGGAATTTTCCTAGCTTTCCAAATCCCTAATTTTCAGGGTCTTCCAATGGAAGAATTATTGATTTTCCACTTGTCACATTCAACCCTGAGGTAGTTCCAACATGTTCCCCTCTTATGGAGTCATGGTCAACTGATTTTAACATGGTTGTTCCATTTGTCCATCAACAATAATTAAAAAATATTTTTTTTTCATACAACTGTCATAGTCAAATAGTTATTTGGGTCAAATCAGATCTCTGCCCAAAATTCATAATCACCAATTACAATTAACTAAATTCGAACTTTGGAATTTCCATAAATGGAAAAAAAATTCCAATTTCAAATTTACCAAAAACGGAAATAATTTCCTAAGAAATTTCAAACTTAAAATAATTTATTTATGGGGATGTTACATCCTTTCCCCCTTCAATAAAAAACTGTCCTTAGTGTTCGTTCCTTTCTTGGAACAGAAGTGAATGAGATTTTTGCAAATCTCCCTCCAACTCACAAGTGGCCTCCTCGGGGATAAAGTGCTTCCATTGCACTTTTACCTAGGCGACGACTCTATTACAAAGTTCTATTTCTCTCCAATCCAGAATGCGCAGAGGTTCTTCTTGGAACTCGCCTTCTGGTTCCACCTGCACCAAGTCCCAATCGATCATATGAGTAGGGTCATGAACATCATTCTTTAACAATGAAACATGGAATACATTATGAATTTTTAGATTAGAAGGAACTAAAAGTTGGTATGCTACGGGTCCAATTCGAGCTAAGATCTCAAAAGGCCCACAAAACCTGGGTGCCAACTTCGCATAGTTACCTAGATTTAGTGAAATTTTCTAGGCTTTGACTTTTAAATAGACGTGATCTCCCACTTGAAATTCCAAGTGTCTTATTTTCTGGGTCGCGTAACATTTTCTTCTGTCATATGTACCCTTTAAGTTCTTTTGTATTTTTCTTACCGTGCTCTCCATTTCCTGGAGAATCTCTAGTACAACCATGAGTCTATCAACTGGGTTATCCCAACTAATTATAGTCGTACACTTTATGTCGTATAATACTTCGAAAGGGCTCATCTTATTTGAAGTTTGGTACCCATTGTTGTATCCAAATTCTACAAAGTATCAGTAGTCTTCCCACTTGCTTGGTTTTGTCCAAACATACATGCAAAGCATATATTCTACGATTTGGTTTGATCATCCAGTCTGCCCATCCATTTCTGGAAAATAACGCATACTGAAATTCAAGTTAGTATTTATCCCTGCAAGCAATTCTTTCCAAAAAGAGATGTAAATTTTACGTCTCTATCCGAAATCACCATTTTAGGAATACCATGTAGACAAAAAATTTATTTCATGAATATTTCAGCGATGTTAATGGATTTAAAAGTAGACTTTACAGGAATAAAGTGTGTACACTTAATAAGTTTATCGATTACCACCATAATTGAATCATTTTGTTTCTGAGTTCTAGGCAAACCTATAATAAAGTCCAACGATGTAATCTCCCATTTCCATTCTGGCACAGGTAAGGGCTCCAACATGCCGATTGGATGTTGGTGTTCATCTTTTACCTGCTGACAATATTGACACTTAGCTAAGTATTAAATGTTGTTTCACCCTTCATATTAGACCAATAAAATAACTTTCTTAGTGTTGTTATCATTTTCTGGTATCCTGGATGACCAGAATATGGTTTCTTATGAACTTCATCCAAAACTTTTAACTTTAACTCTGTCGAATCTAATATGTATATTCTGATTTGGCTGCCCTGTTCTACAATTGGGAGGAACATGGTTTTTCCCTTTGTCTTCCCGCGAACTGGTTCCGATATCTTAATTCTTTTCCTTCTCTATTTAAATGATTATATATATGTCTGTTGTAATGCATTTGCTAATTCTAAGTTGAAGTATTTTCCAATTCACTGGTAAACGATTAGATCCCTGATGTAGTATATCTATTAATATCGAAATTGATATAATATCCAGAAAAGAAACTGTTCATGTGTATGCGGTCTAAATGGTAACAAAATATCCTGTAAATTAATTTCCGAGTGACTCTTTATGATTAGAATGAATTCTGAATAATTGGTAGAAATTGTCTTTTATTTATTACGACTGTCGAAAAGTCATTGCATGGCTAAATTCTGGAAGCAATCCTTTTTCGGTAATCTTGATCTCTTTTTTACAGAGGTAGTCATGGGGTAAATTACAGTACATCGAAGTTCCTTGTATAGAATTAACTATGGAGTGGAAACTAAATCTAGATAAATGGAATATTTATATTGCTGTGAATAAAATATCAGAATCAGAAATCTACTCGGCGAGTATCTACCTCATAGTCTGGAATTAATCCAATAGGAAATACCAAATTTTTCCCCATGATATAATTCTATCACATATAACTACAACTACAAATGATATGTTGGATATAGGAGGCCAATAATCTCATTCAGAACTAGAGATGCTTGAAACCCCTTTTGTATTTTTGTATTTTTTATATATGATATGAGTTGAAATTTCTAGCTAAAACCACAACCCTGACTCATATATTTCTATTTAAATCGGACATAATGAAATAGAAGAGTACCAGTAACTATATTAGTTAAATGTTGGAACATTTTAGTGCCGGAATAAATATATCCGAATAATATAAACTTCATTTTTCATATCTAAACAGTAAATTCGATGCTTGAATTCTCGTTATGGTTCAACCTATCTTTCCGAATATTTTCAACCAGAATCACCAGTCATTAAATAAGAAAGTTTATTACATATGTTGAACCAATTTAAAAAAAAATAAAAACACACATTAAAAACATGTGCAAATAGTGGTGTTATTCCAAAAATGGAAATACAACCTCGAGGTACATTCAACAGATATCCTCGAAGTCGAGATAGAGCTATTCATAACAAACTAGTTGAGGCCACGAACTCCTGTGTGTGACCTAGAACCTGTAGAGTTTAAACTGAGGATTGGTGGGTTCAAAACCCGATTACCTTTTTCCACTGAAGACAGGGGCGAATACTCAGGGCTTTCACAGACTGAAGTCCCGGAGAAGAAAAGTAAACCCAAAAATTAGTAAATTTCAGTTGAAGTAAAAATAAAGAAATCAACATAATGACAAGTGTTAAACCAACAGTTTGTTTCTGTCTAGAAAATGACACTTATCTTTTTGATGCACAGGCTCAGGCCCTTGCCTCGTCATTTTCAAATCTGGATAAGAGATCATACTGAAGGAAGGGGGTCTAGTAAATCCCTGATGGGTACCTCGCATCAGCAAGGCCCATCATTAGTTATTTTACCAATACTTGAATGAAATAAAGATGATAAACCAAAAAGGAGATAGTTACAACAACTAATGTTTTTAACAAAGTGAAACAGATGACAGTATTAGTTTTCCTTAATACATAAATGATATAGGTCGAGTTGTGCCAGGGATACGTTTAAACCTCCCACAATCATATTTACAGAAATTAACGAGGAACCAAGAAAACGGTACAGAGATGTCGTATCCAAACCTCTAGAGGTCGCCTTACAACCTACAGTATCCAACACAAAGGAAAACTATTGTTTGATTTCATTTCGACGGAGGAACAACATTTCTCATAAAGCATACACAGAGTTAATAACTCAGAGTTGCATACCATAAGGTAGTTCCAGGAACTGTATATGAACATCTTAGATGGATTTTATAACTATGCCAAGTAAAAAAAATCACTGTGGGTTTTCTTTCTTTTTGTTTGGGTCAAGACCGTAAAGGATTTTGGGTATAGTATCGTCAGGTGGACTCACCCCTTGAAAATAAGGAATAGTGAGGTGTTATCACAGAATGTACCAGCAAACCCTACGAAACATCACCTATGCCCAACTCCGGTCTCGTTGTACACTACCAGAAGGGAGCATGAGGGAGAATGACTTTTGGGCATCTTGTAACCCTAGATTGAGGCTTATTAGTGGATTAAACTAGTAAGCCTCTAGAAAATTTGAAAACAAGGAGAGGAAAATTAGAAATGCACGAATAACCCCAAACCGAGTTTCAGAATAAGATTTAACCCGCCCAAAAAAATACCAAGCATTAACGTTAAGAGAAATGTAAATACACTCTTTGGTAAGATCCATAGAGTGATAGGGACCTTCACAGAATTAGAACTCTAAGAATCCTAGAACTCTTCTCAAGATACAATAGTCGAATAGGAACTTACCACTAAGATGGACCGTATCGACTGGATTTTTTGGCAGGTGGCCTCCAGAATGATAGTTTTCCCATACAGATGGAAAAACACATAGAGTATATTCTTTCAAAGAGTCACAATGATGTGGAAGGAGTACACCTAACCCTAAGTTGAGGAGAAGCTACCAGAATAAATGTTGAAGTACAAAATGGGTTGGGCCATGTGCTAGGGTAAACTTCGCAAAACAAGACTAGAGAAAGGATAGATAGGAAGGACACCAAAACCTTCTTATATAGGGCCTCCATTGATTATGACGATGGAGTCTTAAATCCTCTGAAAGGCACATCCCCTACCCTTCCTAACCCTTTTTTTTCACATTTAATGGTTGTCTTTTCGAAGAGCGACTAATCGAGTATAGGCGAAGTTAATTGTTCATTTTCAGCTAGACTACTGTTGTACTTGGTTTAGACTCAATCGAATAAGATGGTTTCGCAAGGATTCCTCACCCAAAACTATGTCAAGCTCAGTGTTTAGAAGAAATGTACCACAAAGAGTTTTACGAAGATAACCAAATTAATGGCCTACGACGTTATTGACTCGTAATGAACCATGTACGATCTGTGGTGTTGAATATAACTCCTGTCAAATCCTCCCTTTAGGAGACACCTCCTTTTTAGAACAAAAGATATAGCCTTATGTGCCAGAACAAGGAATTATGTGCCAAGGGGGAAACTTAGGAAATACTGGTTCTAGGTATATGGTTATAGAACCACTATATAAATACATATCGTCTAAATACGTGTTGAAGAAAAACTGGTAGGAATTTTAGAGGAAACACATTTTAAGTTTGAATTTACTCTGGTATAAGATTATCACCTTATGGTAGAAGAAAAGATGGGCTTTAAATCCAGAATCAGGATGAATGTTATACCACTCCTCTATTATGAAGTTATGAAGCTAAAATGAGTTTGGCGCCCCACCAAAAAAAAAATATTTTTTTTTATGTCATTTTGAGGTTTATTACACTTTGTTTTACTTACCCTTGATATGTCTTACCTCAAAATCAAATTCGCTCAAGAAGGCTAGCCATCTTGCTTGCCTTGCATTAAGGTCCCACTGACTAAACAAAAATTTCACACCATTGTTGTCAGTCAATAACAGGAACTTTCTGCCCATTATGTAGTTTTTCCACATCTTTAAGGTGTGTATAACAACTACCAACTCTAATTCACGAGTGACATAGTTTCATTCATGTTCCTTTAGTTTTCGGGACTCATAACAAATAACGTGCCCTTCTTGAGTTAGGACACCACCTAGTCCTTTTTTACTCGCGTCTACACAAATGGTGATGTCTTTGTTTGGATCGTCTACCTTTAAAATGAGTGTGGTCGTTAATAATTATTTTAACTTATTAAAACTGTCTTGACATTTCTATGACCAGTTAAACTTGGTTCCCTTCTTTTCTAGTGATGTGATAGGATGTGAAATTTTGGAAAATCCCTCTATAAATCTGCGGTAATATCCGGTGATTCCCATGAACAACCGGATGTTCGCTATGTCCTTAGGGATCGACCATTCCATGAGGGCTCTTATTTTCTCACTATTGACTGCAATGCCTTCTGCAGAAATCACATGTCCGAGGTATTGTATTTTCCTCTGATAAAAGTCACATTTATCGAATTTAGCATACATTTTGTGCTTCCTTAAAGTTTTCATAACTATCCATAAGTGCTCTTTGTGTTCTTATTTTGTTTTAGAATATACTAGAATATCTTTAATAAATACCAACACAAACTTGTCTAATTACTGACTGAAAATATTGTTCATTAAACACATAAATGTGGATGACGCGTTAGTGAGTCCAAATGATATAACAACAAATTCGTAATGTCCATATCTCGTTCAAAATGTTGTTTTACTTATGTCCTGATCTTTTATCCTAACTTGGTGATAACGATGTCATAAATCCAATTTCAAGAAAATCTTTGCCCTACCTACTTGATCGAACAGATCATTTATCCTGGGTAAGGGGTACTTTCTATTAATAGTCATTTTGTTTAATTGTCTGTAATCGATGCATAATATCAGAATTCCGTCATTATTTTTCACAAAGAGGACTGGTGGTCCCCATGGTGAAACACTCGACCTGATATATTTTTTGTCCAATAATTCTTGTAGTTGAATTTTTAGTTTTGTTAATTCTGGAAAACTCATTCGATAAGCTTTTTTCGAGATAGGGGATGAATGAGTTAGTAGGTTGATAGAAAAGTCAATCTCCCTCCTTGGGGGTAATTCAGGTATCTCATCAACAAACACATCTTTGAACTCCTTCAAAACCACAAAATCCTCCAAGTTCGGTTTATCTTTTTTTCTAACAGGTTTGTTACTTTGATGGAATAAACTTGGCAGCCCTTTCTCAGACATTTCCTGATTTGCATTGTTGAAATATGTCTATCTAAGATTAGCTTTTTTATGCCTTGAACTATCACAACGGTGTCATTTTTGTCTTTATACTTAAGTGATTTTTCATAACAATCTAACACTTTATGTATTTCTAACCAATCCATTCTGATAATTACATCATAAGATCCTAATGGTAGAATGTTCAGATTTGTCTTTATTTTTTGACTGCCTAAGCTGAACTCATAATTAGAAATAAAGTTGACAACTTTTCTTTTC
>JZKD02S2189892.1:0-24974 GCA_000966675.3 Picea glauca | reverse complement strand
GATTTTGGAACCCAATAACCAACTCCAAATGATGCTCCAAAGACTGACACCTATCATGTGGATCCAAATAAGAAGATCCATCCACATAGTGGAAAATAGTCGTAGCAGAATCTGGGAGGAATAATACCACTGTAGAATATGCAGACTGAACGCTGGTAACTAGCTCCTGATGTGGGACATTGATTTTCTCTACAGAAGGTGGAGTGGAGTCGTCAAATAAAATATGGAAGTGGTTGTTATCCCAGAAATGACAACTATCCATATACCAATCATCACAATCATCCTCAAAATCATACCAAGCATATATTTCTTGATTATATTCATCCCTGAGGCTCTCCATAAGAAATCTCTCCTGCATGTTATTCAATGAATCTTGAATACTACGAAAACTATCATTGAGGCCATATGTGAGACTATTTGTGAGACTGTTTGTGAGACCATGTGTAAATGCATCAAATGTGTGAAACAATTGGACTTTGAATGATTCAAGAATTTCTTTCAGGTTTTGAGAAGAAATATCCATATGAGCACCCTATGAACCCTTCATTCCCACAACCGTCACGAAAAAACCCCAAAAAATATAACAATAAGTTACAACAGAAAATCGCGGTTTTTTCTGAAAAAACCCTAAAAAACTGCTGAAGTTAAAATGCTCATAACTTTACTTCCCGGACTCCGTTTCGGCTGATTTTTTTTTTGAAATTGGGTGAAATTGTGAGAGGAACTTATATCTGTAAATTTTTTGATAAAATTTGGCCTCCAGCTGCTACAGAAATAAAAACAAATTGCTCCACCGTCCGTAGAAAAAACCTTGAAAAATTGCAGATTTTAAAACTTCAATATCTTGACTTTCCGGACTCCGTTTCCGATGATTTTTTTTTTTTAACTTGAGTGTTTTTCTGAGAAGAAATCATATATATAACCCTTTTCTGCAAATTTTTCACATAAATATACCAAAAAATTCTAGAATGTCACAGCCCTCTTTTTTTTTCTCCGAAAAAAAAATCTGCAAAAATAAAAAATATTTGCCCACAATATCTGCCCAAGGAAAGTGCTCTGATACCACTTGTTAAGAACCAATACCAGATTTGAATATATAATCAACACAAATACTGAATACACAATAGACCCACAAAGTAAGATAGAAGAAACCACACTTTATTATTACCAAAACCCTTGAGGTAGGGCAACACCATACAATGGATCCTATTATGGAAGGGATCCTNTTTCTCTACAGAAGGTGGAGTGGAGTCATCAAATAAAATATGGAAGTGGTTGTTATCCCAGAAATGACAACTATCCATATACCAATCATCACAATCATCCTCAAAATCATACCAAACATATATTTCTTGATTATATTCATCCCTGAGGCTCTCCATAAGAAATCTCTCCTGCTTGTTATTCAATGAATCTTGAATACTACGAAAACTATCATTGAGGCCATATGTGAGACTATTTGTGAGACTGTCTGTGAGGCCATGTGTAAATGCATCCAATGTGTGAAACAATTGGACTTTGAATGATTCAAGAATTTATTTCAGTTTTTGAGAAGAAATATCCATATGATCACCCTATGAACCCTTCATTCCCACAGCCGTCACAATAAGTTACAACAGAAAATCGCGGTTTTTTCTGAAAAAACCCTAAAAAACTGCTGAAGTTAAAATGCTCATAACTTTACTTCCCGGACTCCGTTCTGCTGATTTTTTTTTTTGAAATTGGGTGAAATTGTGAGAGGAACTTAGATATGTATTTTTTTTGAGAAAATTCGGCCTCCAACTACTACATAAATAAAAACAAATTGCTCCGCCGTCCGTAGAAAAAACCTTGAAAAATTGCAGATTTTAAAACTTCAATATCTTGACTTTCCGGACTCCGTTTCCGATGATTTTTTTTTTTAACTTGGGTGTTTTTATGAGAAGAAATCATATCTATAACCCTTTTCTGCAAAATTTTCACATAAATATACCAAAAACTTCTAGAATGTCACAGCCCTCTTTTTTTTTTCTCCGAAAAAAAAATCTGCAAAAATAAAAAATATTTGCCCACAATATCTGCCCAAGGAAAGTGCTCTGATACCACTTGTTAAGAACTAATACCAGATTTGAAGATATAATCAACACAAATACTGAATACACAATAGACCCACAAAGTAAGATAGAAAAAACCACACTTTATTATTACCAAAACCCTTGAGGTAGGGCAACACCATACAATGGATCCTATTATGGAAGGGATCCTCTCCTGTTCACTTGCCTCTTCGAGGGGGNCAAATAAAATATGGAAGTGGTTGTCATCCCATAAATGACAACTATCCATATACCAATCATCACAATCATCCTCAAAATCATACCAAACATATATTTCTTGATTATATTCATCCCTGAGGCTCTCCATAAGAAATCTCTCATGCATGTTATTCAATGAATCTTGAATACTATGAAAATTATCATTGAGGCCATTTGTGAGACTATTTGTGAGGCTGTCTGTGAGGCCATGTGCAAATGCATCCAATGTGTGAAACAATTGGACTTTGAATGATTCAAAAATTTCTTTCAGGTTTTGAGAAGAAACTTCCATCTGAGCACCCTATGAACGCTTCGGTCCCACAGCTGTCACGAAAAAACCCAAAAAAATAGAACAATAAGTTACAACAGAAAATCACGTTTTTTTCTGAAAAAACCCTAAAAAACTGCTGAAGTTAAAATGCTCATAACTTCACTTCCCGGACTCCGTTTCGGTTGATTTTTTTTTTGAAATTGGGTGAAATTGTGAGAGGAACTCAGATATGTAATTTTTTTGAGAAAATTTGGCCTCCAACTGCAACATAAATAAAAACAAATCGCGTCGCCGTCCGCAGAAAAAACCCTGAAAATTTGCAGATTTTAAAACTTCAATATCTTGACTTTCCGGACTCCGTTTCAGACATTTTTTTTTTTAATTTGGGTGTTTTTCTGAGAAGCAATCAGATCGATAACCCTTTTCTGCAAATTTTTCATAGAAATATACTGAAAACTTCGATAATGTCGCGACCCTCTTTTTTTTTCCGAAAAAAATTCTGCAAAAATAAAAAATATTTGCCCACAATATCTGCCCAAAGAAAGTGCTCTAATACCAATTGTTAAGTACCTATATCAGATCTGCAAATATACTTTATAAATAACCAAGAATAAACCATGAACACAAGAAATATCCAAAACCCTTGAGGTAGGGCAACACCGTACAATGAATCCTATTATGGAAGGAATCCTCTCCTGTTCACTTGCCTCTTCGAGGGGGCTTCCTCCTATTGAGCTACTGCTCCAAATACAATTCTTCTCTTCATGTCTCATTACATTGCTTGAATCTCTTTATATAGTGCTACCATCACCTAAGAACATTCTAGAGRAGGAATCTTCTAGAAGTAGAACCTTCTAAGAARTCCTCTTACATTTATTATATCTTATTACCCATTTATTATATCTAACTACCATAGTGGGTATTATTTAATAATATAGTGGAATTAGTCCAACTTACATTGAATGACTCCACTATTATCACTATGGGCCCTCTGGGCCCCCCCACTACCTCTCTAGCTACATTACATGGTGTATATTATACAAAAGGGAATTAGAAACAATTCACCATCTACTCATCAACTGCACTTTCACTAAAAAAGTATGGAAGGAAGAAACACTCATCTTACAAAAAATCCTTACTTGGAATGGACATACACTTGACTCTACTTGGAAGAACTGGCTAAATGTTACCCCACAAAACCCGCAAAAATCCCTGCCACTACTAGTAAATTGAGGAATTTGGATAGCCTGGAATAAAGCTATATTTCAAGAAAAATTCACGGCACCAGAAATTGTAGCAGCCCAAAGCCTCACCATACTTGATCAACTCCTGAAGGAAAAGACTGCTCACAAATCTTTTCTCCCACCCTCCCCATCCATAAACCACTCCACAGCTTGGGCATTCTTCGACGGAGCATCAAAAAACTCTCTCTACAGGGGAGGCATCCACCTTCACTTCTGAGACACTCACTCCTTCAAGATAAAAATGGGACCTGGGAATGGCACCATCAATTTCGCAAAACTGATGACACTCCTCCTACTTCTCAAACTAGCAAAATAATTTCATTCAAATGCTTTACAGATATTTGGGGATTCTATGACTGTAATAAAATGGGCACAAAAAACACAACACTGTCACAACATTTTTTTACAGCCCATATTAAGAGCGACACACATGCTGTTGAATACTTTTGACTCCTTCTCTCTTCAAAATGTCTACAGGAGCAGGACTACAATATCATATCAGCTGTCCAAAGATGGGCTCATCTTAAATTTTGGTTAATGGAACTTCACATAAACAAAAGAAGATACATAACATAGTTACTACCACATGCATTTCATTTAAGATTAGACAACCTCCACAACATGATAAATATTCAAAAAAATGTATCTCTGTGTCTATTAGACATCAACAATATATATTCCTATTTTTCTGGGAAAGCAAATTTTTGTAATATTCAACTACTCTATACATAGCACTGAACAACTTCAGGAAGAAAATGGTATACCATCATTTGATCCGCTCAGATATCAACAGATCAACCTTTTATGGTGCAAACCATCACACTTTCTACATGCTCACAAATGTGCTAATACAATACCTACAAAATGTAATTTTGTCTCTACAGATGAATAAAATTACACTTTTTTTCCGGGGAAAAAAAAAACATCCCTTTAAATATGAGCCATCAATCTCAAATCGGGTGAAATATGAGTTGTTGATGTAAGATCCATTGAAGATCAATGATCAACACTTGATCCAGGTGGATATCGGTGGCCACCCACCTTTTCCAGCTGGCTCAAAACAACTTTCTAGCCATTTTGATAATTTACTATTTTTAGCAGTTTTTCGGGTCCTGAACTTCTGGAGCCTTTTTGAGGCCCTAAACGACATTTTTTGGGGTATGTTGCGTTTGCAAAATTTCATCATCAAATTTTATGCAACTGTTGTACTCCTCGGATAGATATTTCCAATGGGTTATCATACGCCTAAAATAGAGATCGTATGCAAAAGTTACGACCCTGGGAAGTTGATGTACTGACTTACCCAAACGGGGCCCACATGACTNCTTTTGGCGCTTCATCTCCTAGGGTTAGGTTTTTGGATGTTTAGGGTTTTTGAAACTCCTGTTTATTATAAAAAGGGCCTTGAGAACCTCATTGTAATCATCTTCTTGCGAATGAGCACAACCGTCACATCTCTTCTCAAAGATAATCCGCCACCATTCCAACAAGCTTGTTTTCCGCTGCATTTTACAGTTTCAGCTTATTTCCTTATTGAATAGAAAACCAGTTTTACTGTATCTTTGTTATTTTGTGTTAAACATTTGGTAATAATCTATAGTCATTTCGTTCCGCTAGTAAAATCTATATCAGTGGTATCAGAGCGATCTGCTCCTTGTTGTCTTAATGCATGTCCCCAACGAGGTCAGAGTACAAAGATTTGGGTCTCGAGCTTGTTTTTATTGAGGACAAAAGCTCTCACACACCTAAGAAACCTCTCATGGAAGGAGAAAAGAAATATGATGGGATAGGAGATCCTTTCAAACTGTTGATTGAGGAATCTCTCATGCAACAGAGGAACGAGATGATGGATAATTTCACGCAAATCCTTCGGCGAATACCAACAGGCGACACATCTTCTTCGATCTGAGGCACCACCCCCTTCAAGGTACAAATAAACTTCGATATTCCTATATTTGAAGGTCAAATAAACGTAGATGCTATAGAGAAGTGGTTGAATCTACTAGAAGGGTATTTCTCTGTCCATAACTTTTCGAATAGAGAAAAGATTACTTTTGCGCTCCTCAAAGCTATTCCACATGTCAAAGCTTGGTGGGAAACTTTTTGTGAGAAAAAGGAAATAGAGGAACCCTCATTATTTACAGTCACAACAACCTTGGAATCCTTCAGGGATGCTATTAAGGAACAATACTACCCTGTTGGAAGTTATGACGACTTGTATACGAAATGGACCACTCTGCGGCAAGAAAGAGACCAAGCAGTGCCAGATTTCACAAATATCTTCCATACCTTGCACACCAAGCTGGGTATCAAAGATTCAGAGAGACATATGGTGCTCAAGTATCATGGTGCTCTGCATAGATACATCCAGACCGAAATGGAATTTCTGGACATCTCATCCTTGGGCGCGACCTACCGATATGCCGTCAAAATCGAGCAGAAGCTNGCCATTTTGATAATTTACTATTTTTAGCAGTTTTTCGGGTCCTGAACTTCTGGAGCCTTTTTGAGGCCCTAAACGACATTTTTTGGGGTATGTTGCGTTTGCAAAATTTCATCATGAAATTTTGTGCAACTGTTGTACTCCTCGGATAGATATTTCAGATGGGCTATCATACGCCTAAAACAGAGATCGTATGCAAAAGTTACGACCCTGGGAAGTTGATGTACTGACTTACCCAAACGGGGCCCACATGACTTTTGGCGCTTCATCTCCTAGGGTTAGGTTTTTGGATGTTTAGGGTTTTTGAAACTCCTGTTTATTATAAAAAGGGCCTTGAGAACCTCATTGTAATCATCTTCTTGCGAATGAACGCAACCGTCACATCTCTTCTCAAAGATAATCCGCCACCATTCCAACAAGCTTGTTTTCCGCTGCATTTTACAGTTTCAGCTTATTTCCTTATTGAATAGAAAACCAATTTTACTGTATCTTTGTTATTTTGTGTTAAACATTTGTTAATAATCTATAGTCATTTTGTTCTGCTAGTAAAATCCAGATCAGTGGTATCAGAGCGATCTGCTCCTTGTTGTCTTAATGCATGTCCCCAACGAGGTCGGAGTATAAAGATTTGGGTCTCGAGCTTGTTTTTCTTGAGGACAAAATCTCTCACACACCTAAGAAACCTCTCATGGAAGGAGAAAAGAAATATGATGGGACAGGAGATCCTTTCAAACTGTTGATTGAGGAATCCCTCATGCAACAGAGGAACAAGATGATGGATAATTTCACGCAAATCCTTCGGCGACTACCAACAGGCGACACATCTTCTTCGATCTGAGGCACCACCCCCTTCAAGGTACAAATAAACTTCGATATTCCTATATTTGAAGGTCAGATAAACGTAGATGCTATAGAGAAGTGGTTGAATCTACTAGAAGGGTATTTCTCTGTCCATAACTTTTCGAATAGAGAAAAGATTACTTTTGCGCTCCTCAAAGCTATTCCACATGTCAAAGCTTGGTGGGAAACTTTTTGTGAGAAAAAGGAAATAGAGGAACCCTCATTATTTACAGTCACAACAACCTTGGAATCCTTCAGGGATGCTATTAAGGAACAATACTACCCTGTTGGAAGTTATGACGACTTGTATACGAAATGGACCACTCTGCGGCAAGAAAGAGACCAAGCAGTGCCAGATTTCACAAATATCTTCCATACCTTGCACACCAAGCTGGGTATCAAAGATTCAGAGAGACATATGGTGCTCAAGTATCATGGTGCTCTGCATAGATACATCCAGACCGAAATGGAATTTCTGGACATCTCATCCTTGGGCGCGACCTACCGATATGCCGTCAAAATCGAGCAGAAGCTCAAACAAAAGATGCGACAATTTGGGTCGGGAAACCCCTCACAACAAAATCTAGGAAAGGGTGGCCCCAACCCACAAAACAAAGGACAGAGCAAAGATGGATAGTATCAGGACAACCAGTCCAAGCCGTAAGCAAAGAAGGACTCCTGAAAGACAAAGAAAGATACCGAGAAGTGGTGCGACTTCCATAAGAGCCCTTGGCATAACACTGCTGACTGCCGCTCAAAGAAGACGCTGGTGGCTGAAGTGAAAGCCTCTGAATCAGATGCAGGTTTTGTCTCTGAGTCGGAAACAGAAAGATTAAGATGGATCATTGACATGGAACCCAATGCCACTGTTTCTACCACCAAGCTCCAACATGGTGAACCAGATGAGCCAGAAGAAGGACAACGCCTCTTCCATTCACAGATGTGGGNATAAACGTAGATGCTATAGAGAAGTGGTTGAATCTACTAGAAGGGTATTTCTCTGTCCATAACTTTTCGAATAGAGAAAAGATTACTTTTGCGCTCCTCAAAGCTATTCCACATGTCAAAGCTTGGTGGGAAACTTTTTGTGAGAAAAAGGAAATAGAGGAACCCTCATTATTTACAGTCACAACAACCTTGGAATCCTTCAGGGATGCTATTAAGGAACAATACTACCCTGTTGGAAGTTATGACGACTTGTATACGAAATGGACCACTCTGCGGCAAGAAAGAGACCAAGCAGTGCCAGATTTCACAAATATCTTCCATACCTTGCACACCAAGCTGGGTATCAAAGATTCAGAGAGACATATGGTGCTCAAGTATCATGGTGCTCTGCATAGATACATCCAGACCGAAATGGAATTTCTGGACATCTCATCCTTGGGCGCGACCTACCGATATGCCGTCAAAATCGAGCAGAAGCTCAAACAAAAGATGCGAAAATTTGGGTCGGGAAACCCCTCACAACAAAATCTAGGAAAGGGTGGCCCCAACCCGCAAAACAAAGGACAGAGCAAAGATGGACAGTATCAGGACAACCAGTCCAAGCCGTAAGCAAAGAAGGACTCCTGAAAGACAAAGAAAGATACCGGGAAGTGGTGCGACTTCCATAAGAACCCTTGGCATAACACTGCTGACTGCCGCTCAAAGAAGACGCTGGTGGCTGAAGTGAAAGCCTCTGAATCAGATGCAGGTTTTGACTCTGAGTCGGAAACAGAAAGGTTAAGATGGATCATTGACATGGAACCCAATGCCACTGTTTCTACCACCAAGCTCCAACATGGTGAACCAGATGAGCCAGAAGAAGGACAACGCCTCTTCCATTCACAGATGTGGGTAAAAGGCACCCCACTACACTTCATCATTGATAGTGGTAGCCAGAAGAACCTCATCTCAGCAGAGGTCGTCAAGTGGCTAGCCTTGTCGACAACACCACACCCACAACCCTACACCATTGGATGGCTCCACCAAGGAAGCGATCTCCGCGTCAGCCAACATTGTCAAATGTCATACGACATCAAGCCCTTCAAAGACAAGGTATTGTGTGATGTTTCTCCTCTCAAAGTTTGTGATGTTCTTTTGGGCCAACCTTATTTATGGAAACATCATGCTGTATATGAGACTAGGCCTCAAAGTGTTATTATTACTTTGAAAAGGAAATTGTACAGGATACCTGAGGCTGTCCCACCTAGTGCTATTTCCTTGATCTTTTCTAAGCAATGCAGGAAGGTCATCTCTCAGATGGGGAAGTTTGTCTTCTTCTTGATTCACTCTCAGAATGAGAGAAAAATCATAGCCACATCCAGGGTCTCTGCGGTCGACTTCTCCACACAGCAGAAGCAAGTAAATAAGGTTATAGAAGAATACTCAGATATCTTCTCCTCACCTACCGGGGTACCTATGCATTGTCAGGTCAATCACCCCATCGATCTGACCCCCGACGCACCGCTGCCCAATGGGCTAGTCTATCTCCGCTCTCTGTTAGAGAATGAGGAGATCAAGCGACAGATCCAAGAATTTCTCCACAAGGGGCACATTCATCCTAGATCATCACCTTGCGGGAGCCCAATCATGCCGGTACAGAAGAAATATGGAACCTGACGAATTTGCATTGATTATCGGGCTCTAAATAAAATCAAAATAAAAAACCGGTACCCGATTCCCCAAATCGATGACCTCCTTGATCAACTCATGGGGGCCAAATACTTCAGTAAGATTGATCTGAAGTCTGGCTACCACCAGGTCTTGATAGAACAGACANGACAACACCACACCCACAACCCTACACCATTGGATGGCTCCACCAAGGAAGCAATCTCCGCGTCAGCCAACAGTGTCAAATGTCATACGACATCAAGCCCTTCAAAGACAAGGTATTGTGTGATGTTTCTCCTCTCAAAGTTTGTGATGTTCTTTTGGGCCAACCTTATTTATGGAAACGTCATGCTGTATATGAGACTAGGCCTCAAAGTGTTATTATTACTTTGAAAAGGAAATTGTACAGGATACCTGAGGCTGTCCCACCTAGTGCTATTTCCTTGATCTTTTCTAAGCAATGCAGGAAGGTCATCTCTCAGATGGGGAAGTTTGTCTTCTTCTTGATTCACTCTCAGAATGAGAGAAAAATCATAGCCACATCCAGGGTCTCTGCGGTCGACTTCTCCACACAGCAGAAGAAAGTAAATAAGGTCATAGAAGAATACTCAGATATCTTCTCCTCACCTACCGGGGTACCTATGCATTGTCAGGTCAATCACCCCATCGATCTGACCCCCGATGCACCGCTGCCCAATGGGCTAGTCTATCTCCGCTCTCTGTTAGAGAATGAGGAGATCAAGTGACAGATCCAAGAATTTCTCCACAAGGGGCACATTCATCCTAGCTCATCACCTTGCGGGAGCCCAATCATGCCGGTACAGAAGAAAGATGGAACCTGACGAATTTGCATTGATTATCGGGCTCTGAATAAAATCAAAATAAAAAACCGGTACCCGATTCCCCAAATCGATGACCTCCTTGATCAACTCATGGGGGCCAAATACTTCAGTAAGATTGATCTGAAGTCTGTCTACCACCAGGTCCTGATAGAACAAACATATGTATGGAAGAATGCCTTCAAGTCAAAGGAAGACCTTTTTGAATGGTTGGTCATGCCCCTTGGTCAGACAAACGCTCTAACCACTTTCATGTCTCGAGCACTTGCAGCATATTCAGCAGGTTCTGCACACCCTGCGGTAGCACAAGCTATACGCCAACTTGGAAAAATTCTCCTTCGGCATGGACAGGGTACATTACCTAGGCTACATCATTGATCAACATGGTGTACATGTGGATCCAGCCAAGATCCAAGCCATCCGTGACTAGCTAGCCCCAAACACGCTCATTGAGCTTCAGAGCTTCTTGGGCCTTGCATATTTATACCACAAGTTTGTGTTGGGATTCTTCCATATTGCATGGGCCCTTAGCCAAATAACCAGGGGTGGTGGTAAGGCAAAATTTGTGTGCGGTCGGCCCCAACAACAAGCGTTCGATGATTTGAAGCAACACTTGTGATCAACCCCAATACATTCACTACAAGACCTGTAACAACCCTTTGAGATTGAGACTGATGCTTCAGACTATGCTGTGGGTTCCATTCTCACGCAACACGACCACCCCATGGCCTATCATAGTGCGACACTATCAGATGCTGTCTATAAATACCCTACTTACAAAAAAGAAATGTACTCCATTGTACAAGCCTACCTCTAGTGGAGACATTACATTCTTTGGAGGGAGACATTCATCCACATTGATCATAAGCCACTACAGTTCAAGAAGACACAAGGAATATTGCAGAATGACCGCCATCAAAAGTGGTCCACATACTTGCAGCAATTCCACCTCAAAATCAAGTATAAAACATGAAGTACCAACCATGTCGCTGATTGCCTCAACAGACCACCAGTCATGACACTCACATGACAGCTAGACTCCTGTGGCCATGAGACCTTTGGATGGCACCAAATCTATGAGATAGACCCGGACTTTGCCACCACCTACCAAATGTTGGGTGCAAAGGAAGTTGTCGATAATTTCCATCTTCAGGATGGGTTGTTGTGTACTCTGGGCCATATATGTGTTCCCTCAAGTGAGTGAGCGAAGCTGATATGGGAAGCCCACTACAGCCGGGTGGCAAGACACTTCAGTGTCGAAAAGACAGTGGCAATGCTACAAAAACATTTCTACTAGCGAAAACTTCGATAGGAGGTCAACAAGTATATCAGGTCTTGCACTGCCTACGCTATTGCCAAAACAACCACTAAGAAATAGGGCCTGTACACCCTTCTTCCTACTCCTGATAGACCATGGGAATCCATCTCAATGGAGCCTCCCATCCACCAAGCGGGGAAATGACTGTGTTTTTGTGGTTGTCGATCGCTTTTCTAAGATGGCGATTTTGGTTGCTTTCAAGAAGAGCATCACAGTAGAAGCCACTGCCAAGCTCTTCTTTGAACGAGTCTAGGTACATTTTGGAATCCCACAAACCATTGTCTCAGATCAGGAAAGTCGATTTCTCAACACATTTTGGTCGAGCCTTTGGTCACTTCTAGACACCAAGCTCACCAAATCCATGGCCTTCCACCCGAATACAGATGGCCAAACCGAGGTCATAAATTGAATGATCGTGCATATCCTGTGCATGTATAATTCCAAGCAACCTCACACATGGGATGAGAGTATTCCCTATGTCCAACATAGCTACAACCAAGCCCTGCATAGCTCAACTGACCACAACCACTTTCAGGTGGGGTTGGGATTCCAACCATTGGGTCCCATAGATGTTGCACTTCCCCTTGCAGTCACCTCGACCGACTCCTCTCCTGCTCCAAATGAGGCTGAAAAAGACACCTGGTTCATTGAGAGGATCCAACACATCCGCCAATAGGTTCAGGATATCATATAGAAGCCCAATGAAAAGTACAAGGAACGCCATGATCAACATCGGGTTTCGCATAAGTTTCAGGTGGACGATAAAGTTTGGTTGCACTTGTAGAAAGAACGCCTTACAGGATCCCATTGGAAGCTTTGCCCACTCCATTATGGGCTATACACCATCACCAAGGCTGTGGGGGATAATGATTTTTCACTCAACATTCCTCATTTCCTTGGCCTGCACCCAGTGTTCAACGTGGACCTCCTTCGGCCTTATTTCCCACCATTATTGGACACCTCAGACGTAGCAGAACAACTGACACCAACATAGCTCAACCCCGAATGCATACTGAAGACATCCATTGATCATATTGTGGACACATAAATCAAGGGCACTCGACAACAAAGGATCTAGCTTTATCGAGTTGTCAAAGCAGGACAACTCCTGCACCAAGACAAGTGGCTCACCCGGGGCGAAATTCAACATAAATTTCCTCATCTGATGGGGGAACTCAACGCAATGGAGACCATTTCTTCCTAAGGATGGAGGATTGATCCAATTGGATATTGGTGGCCACCCACCTTTTCCAACTGGCTCAAAACAACTTTCTAGCAATTTTGATAATTTACTATTTTTAGCATTTTTTCGGGTCCTGAACTTCCGGAGCCTTTTTGAGGCCCTAAACGACGTTTTTTGAGGTATGTTGCATTTCCAAAACTATTATAGTCCTTAGATAGATCTTTCCAACAGGATATCATACGCCTAAAACGAAGATCGTATGCAAAAGTTATGACCTCGGGAAGTTGATGTACTGACTTACCCAAACGGGGCCCACATGGCTTTTGGCGCTTCATCTCCTAGGGTTAGGTTTTTGGATGTTTAGGGTTTTTGAAACTCCTGTTTATTGTAAAAAGGCCTTGAGAGCCTCATTGTAATCATCTTCTTGCAAATGAGTAGATCCGTCACATCTCTTCTCAGAGATAAGCCACCACCATTCCAGCAAGCTTGTTTTCCGCTGCATTTTACAGTTTCAACTTATTTTCTTATTGAATAGAAAACTAGTTTTATTGTATGTCTGTTATTTTGTGTTAAGCAACTGGTAATAATTTGTAGTCATTTCATTGTGCTCATAAAATCTGGATCAACACTTTTCTTTTCGATGCACACAACATTTTACCCAAACTATCGACTTGACCATCGACCATTGGTCAATTCCCTCGACAACAGATTCACAACACAATGCTAAACCAACCGAGCCAACCATCAATCATCGATCATTAGCGATTTTCATTGGAAAATGANGAAGGTCATCTCTCAGATGGGGAAGTTTGTCTTCTTCTTGATTCACTCTCAGAATGAGAGAAAAATCATAGCCACATCCAGGGTCTCTGCGGTCGACTTCTCCACACAGCAGAAGAAAGTAAATAAGGTCATAGAAGAATACTCAGATATCTTCTCCTCACCTACCGGGGTACCTATGCATTGTCAGGTCAATCACCCCATCGATCTGACCCCCGATGCACCGCTGCCCAATGGGCTAGTCTATCTCCGCTCTCTGTTAGAGAATGAGGAGATCAAGTGACAGATCCAAGAATTTCTCCACAAGGGGCACATTCATCCTAGCTCATCACCTTGCGGGAGCCCAATCATGCCGGTACAGAAGAAAGATGGAACCTGACGAATTTGCATTGATTATCGGGCTCTGAATAAAATCAAAATAAAAAACCGGTACCCGATTCCCCAAATCGATGACCTCCTTGATCAACTCATGGGGGCCAAATACTTCAGTAAGATTGATCTGAAGTCTGTCTACCACCAGGTCCTGATAGAACAAACATATGTATGGAAGAATGCCTTCAAGTCAAAGGAAGACCTTTTTGAATGGTTGGTCATGCCCCTTGGTCAGACAAACGCTCTAACCACTTTCATGTCTCGAGCACTTGCAGCATATTCAGCAGGTTCTGCACACCCTGCGGTAGCACAAGCTATACGCCAACTTGGAAAAATTCTCCTTCGGCATGGACAGGGTACATTACCTAGGCTACATCATTGATCAACATGGTGTACATGTGGATCCAGCCAAGATCCAAGCCATCCGTGACTAGCTAGCCCCAAACACGCTCATTGAGCTTCAGAGCTTCTTGGGCCTTGCATATTTATACCACAAGTTTGTGTTGGGATTCTTCCATATTGCATGGGCCCTTAGCCAAATAACCAGGGGTGGTGGTAAGGCAAAATTTGTGTGCGGTCGGCCCCAACAACAAGCGTTCGATGATTTGAAGCAACACTTGTGATCAACCCCAATACATTCACTACAAGACCTGTAACAACCCTTTGAGATTGAGACTGATGCTTCAGACTATGCTGTGGGTTCCATTCTCACGCAACACGACCACCCCATGGCCTATCATAGTGCGACACTATCAGATGCTGTCTATAAATACCCTACTTACAAAAAAGAAATGTACTCCATTGTACAAGCCTACCTCTAGTGGAGACATTACATTCTTTGGAGGGAGACATTCATCCACATTGATCATAAGCCACTACAGTTCAAGAAGACACAAGGAATATTGCAGAATGACCGCCATCAAAAGTGGTCCACATACTTGCAGCAATTCCACCTCAAAATCAAGTATAAAACATGAAGTACCAACCATGTCGCTGATTGCCTCAACAGACCACCAGTCATGACACTCACATGACAGCTAGACTCCTGTGGCCATGAGACCTTTGGATGGCACCAAATCTATGAGATAGACCCGGACTTTGCCACCACCTACCAAATGTTGGGTGCAAAGGAAGTTGTCGATAATTTCCATCTTCAGGATGGGTTGTTGTGTACTCTGGGCCATATATGTGTTCCCTCAAGTGAGTGAGCGAAGCTGATATGGGAAGCCCACTACAGCCGGGTGGCAAGACACTTCAGTGTCGAAAAGACAGTGGCAATGCTACAAAAACATTTCTACTAGCGAAAACTTCGATAGGAGGTCAACAAGTATATCAGGTCTTGCACTGCCTACGCTATTGCCAAAACAACCACTAAGAAATAGGGCCTGTACACCCTTCTTCCTACTCCTGATAGACCATGGGAATCCATCTCAATGGAGCCTCCCATCCACCAAGTGAGGAAATGACTGTGTTTTTGTGGTTGTCGATCGCTTTTCTAAGATGGCGATTTTGGTTGCTTTCAAGAAGAGCATCACAGTAGAATCCACTGCCAAGCTCTTCTTTGAACGAGTCTAGGTACATTTTGGAATCCCACAAACCATTGTCTCAGATCAGGAAAGTTGATTTCTCAACACATTTTGGTCGAGCCTTTGGTCACTTCTAGACACCAAGCTCACCAAATCCATGGCCTTCCACCCGAATACAGATGGCCAAACCGAGGTCATAAATTATATGATCGTGCATATCCTGTGCATGTATAATTCCAAGCACCCTCGCACATGGGATGAGAGTATTCCCTATGTCCAACATAGCTACAACCAAGCCCTGCATAGCTCAACCGACCACAACCACTTTCAGGTGGGGTTGGGATTCCAACCATTGGGTCCCATAGATGTTGCACTTCCCCTTGCAGTCACCTCGACCGACTCCTCTCCTGCTCCAACTGAGGCTGAAAAAGCCACCTGGTTCATTGAGAGGATCCAACACATCCACCAACAGGTTCATGATATCATATAGAATCCCAATGAAAAGTACAAGGAACGCCATGATCAACATCGGGTTTCGCATAAGTTTCAGGTGGGCGATAAAGTTTGGTTGCACTTGTAGAAAGAACGCCTTACAGGATCCCATTGGAAGCTTCACACACTCCATTATGGGCTATACACCATCACCAAGGCTGTGGGGGATAATTATTTTTCACTCAACATTCCTCATTTCCTTGGCCTGCACCCAGTGTTCAACGTGGACCTCCTTCGGCCTTATTTCCCACCATTATTGGACACCTCAGATGTAGCAGAACAACTGACACCAACATAGCTCAACCCCGAATGCATACAAAAGACATCCATTGATCAGATTGTGGACACATAAATCAAGGGAACTTGACAACAAAGGATCTAGCTTTATCGAGTTGTCAAAGCAGGACAACTCCTGCACCAAGACAAGTGGCTCACCCGGGGTGAAATTCAACATAAATTTCCTCATCTGATGGGGGAACTCAACGCAATGGAGACCATTTCTTCCTAAGGATGGAGGATTGATCCAATTGGATATCGGTGGCCACCCACCTTTTCCAACTGGCTCAAAACAACTTTCTAGCAATTTTGATAATTTACTATTTTTAGCAGTTTTTCGGGTCCTGAACTTCCGGAGCCTTTTTGAGGCCCTAAACGACGTTTTTTGAGGTATGTTGCATTTCCAAAACTATTATAGTCCTCGGATAGATCTTTCCAACAGGTTATCATACGCCTAAAACGAAGATCGTATGCAAAAGTTATGACCTCGGGAAGTTGATGTACTGACTTACCCAAACAGGGCCCACATGACTTTTGGCGCTTCATCTCCTAGGGTTAGGTTTTTGGATGTTTAGGGTTTTTGAAACTCCTGTTTATTGTAAAAAGGCCTTGAGAGCCTCATTGTAATCATCTTCTTGCAAATGAGTAGATCCGTCACATCTCTTCTCAGAGATAAGCCACCACCATTCCAGCAAGCTTGTTTTCCGCTGCATTTTACAGTTTCAACTTATTTTCTTATTGAATAGAAAACTAGTTTTATTGTATGTCTGTTATTTTGTGTTAAGCAACTGGTAATAATTTGTAGTCATTTCATTGTGCTCATAAAATCTGGATCAACACTTTTCTTTTCGATGCACACAACATTTTACCCAAACTATCGACTTGACCATCGACCATTGGTCAATTCCCTCGACAACAGATTCACAACACAATGCTAAACCAACCGAGCCAACCATCAATCATCGATCATTAGCGATTTTCATTGGAAAATGAACTCCTCAATAGTGTAGTTGAGGCATGACCATCGACCATTGGTCATTTCTCTTGGCAATCACTTGTACATGTCACTAAACCGATCGACCCGACTGTCGGCCATTTGTCATCGTTGAACCCTGTTGATTATCAAAAACACTTACTCAATTCGGTCGACCCGACCATTAGTTGTCAACCAATTCTAGGATGACGTGGAATGACACATGGATGTTGACATGGAATGACACATCATCATTAGGTGTTATTGTGTGCTGTTTCTCGTCTCGAAGTTTGTGATGTTCTTTTGGGCCAACCTTATTTATGGAAACATCATGCTATATATGAGTCTAGGCTTCAAAGTGTTATTATTACTTTGAATAGGAAATTGTACAGGATACCCGAGGCTGTCCCACCTAGTGCTATTTCCTTGATCTTTGCCAAGCAATGCAGGAAGGTCATCTCTCAGATGGGGAAGTTTGTCTTCTTCGTGATTCACTCTCAGAATGAGAGAAAAATCATAGCCACATACAGGGTCTCTGCGGTCGACTTCTCCACACAGAAGAAGCAAGTAGATAAGGTCGTAGAAGAATACTTAGATATCTTCTCCTCACCTACCGGGGTACCTCTGCATTGTCAGGTCAATCACCCCATCGATCCGACCCCCGACGCACCGCTGCCCAATGGGCTAGTCTATCTCCACTCTCTATTAGAGAATGAGGAGATCAAGTGACAGATCCAAGAATTTCTCCACAAGGGGCACATCTGTCCTAGCTCATCACCTTGCGGGAGCCCAATCATGCCGATACAGAAGAAAGATGGAACTTGGCGAATTTGCATTGATTATCGGGCTCTGAATAAAATCATAGTAAAAAATCGGTACCCAATTCCTCGAATCGACGACCTCCTTGATCAACTCATGGGGGACAAATACTTCAGTAAGATTGATCTGAAGTCTGGCTACCACCAGGTCCTGATAGAACATACAGATGTATGGAAGACTGCCTTCAAGTCAAAGGAAGACCTTTTTGAATGGTTGGTCATGCCCTTTGGTCTGTAAAATGCTCCAACCACTTTCATGAGGATGATGGATGATATCCTGCGACCATTCACACATACTTTTGTAGTGGTGTATCTTGATGAAATTCTCATTTATAGCAAGACTTGGGCCGAGCACTTGCAGCATATTTAGCAGGTTCTGCACACCCTGCGACAGCACAAGTTATACGCCAACTTGGAAAAATGCTCCTTCGACATGGACATGGTACATTACCTAGGCTACATCACTGATCAACATGGCGTACATGTGGATCCAGCGAAGATCCAAGCCATCCATGACTGGCCAGCCCCAAACACACTCACTGAGCTTCAGAGCTTCTTGGGCCTTGCAAATTTATACCGCAAGTTTGTGTTGGGATTCTCCCATATTGCATGGGCCCTTAGCCAAATAACCAGGGGTGGTGGTAAGGCGAAATTTGTGTGCGGTCGGCCCCAACAAAAAGCGTTCGATGATTTGAAGCAACGCTTGTGATAAACCCCAATACTTTCACTACAAGACTTGTAACAACCCTTTGAGATTGAGACCGATGCTTCAGACTATGCTGTGGGTGCCATTCTCATGCAGCACGACCACCCCATGGCCTATCATAGTGCGACACTATCAGATGCTGTCTGTAAGTACCCTACTTACAAAAAAGAAATGTACTCCATTGTACAAGCCTACCGCTAGTGGAGACATTACATTCTTGGGAGGGAGACAGTCATCCACATTGATCATAAGCCACTACAGTTCAAGCAGACACAAGGAAAATTACAGAATGACTGTGATCAAAAGTGGTCCACATACTTGCAGCAATTCCACCTCAACATCAAGTATAAAACATGAACCACCAACCATGTCGCTGATTGCCTCAAAAGACCACTAGTCATGGCACTCACCACACAACTAGACTCCTGCGACCATGAGACCTTTGGATGGCACCAACTCTATGAGATAGACCCGGACTTCGCCACCACCTACCAAATGTTGGGTGCAAAGGAAGTTGTCGATAATTTCCATCTTCAGGATGGGTTGTTGTGTCATCTGGGCCATATATGTGTTCCCTCAAGTGAGCGAGTGAAGCTGATATGGGAAGCCCACTACAGCCAGGTGGCAAGATACTTCAGCGTCGAAAAGACAGTGGCAATGATACAAAAGCATTTCTAGCAGCCAAAACTTTGACAGGAGGTCAACAAGTATATCAGGTCTTGCACTGCCTACGCTATTGCCAAACCAACCACTAAGAAATAGAGCCTGTAAACCCCTCTTCCTACTCCTGATAGACCATGGGAATCCATCTCAATGGAGCCTCCCATCCACCAAGCGGGGAAATGACTGTTTTTTTGTGGTTTTCGATCACTTTTCTAAGATGGCGATTTTGGTTACTTGCAAGAAGAGCATCACAACAGAAGCCAATGCCAAGCTCTTCTTTGAACGAGTCTGGGTACATTTTGGAATCCCACAAACCATTGTCTCAAATCAGGAAAGTTGATTTATCAACACATTCTGGTCGAGCCTTTGGTCACTGCTAGACACCAAGCTCACCAAATCCATGGCCTTCCACCCGTAGACAGATGGCCAAACCGAGGTCATAAATCGAATGATCGTGCATATCCTGCGCATGTATAATTCCAAGCACCCTCNTTGAGAGCCTCATTGTAATCATCTTCTTGCAAATGAGTAGATCCGTCACATCTCTTCTCAGAGATAAGCCACCACCATTCCAGCAAGCTTGTTTTCCGCTGCATTTTACAGTTTCAACTTATTTTCTTATTGAATAGAAAACTAGTTTTATTGTATGTCTGTTATTTTGTGTTAAGCAACTGGTAATAATTTGTAGTCATTTCATTGTGCTCATAAAATCTGGATCAACACTTTTCTTTTCGATGCACACAACATTTTACCCAAACTATCGACTTGACCATCGACCATTGGTCAATTCCCTCGACAACAGATTCACAACACAATGCTAAACCAACCGAGCCAACCATCAATCATCGATCATTAGCGATTTTCATTGGAAAATGAGCTCCTCAATAGTGTAGTTGAGGCATGACCATCGACCATTGGTCATTTCTCTTGGCAATCACTTGTACATGTCACTAAACTGATCGACCCGACTGTCGGCCATTTGTCATCGTTGAACCCTGTTGATTATCAAAAACACTTACTCAATTCGGTCGACCCGACCATTAGTTGTCAACCAATTCTGGGATGACGTGGAATGACACATGGATGTTGACATGGAATGACACATCATCATTAGGTGTTATTGTGTGCTGTTTCTCCTCTCGAAGTTTGTGATGTTCTTTCGGGCCAACCTTATTTATGGAAACGTCATGCTATATATGAGTCTAGGATTCAAAGTGTTATTATTACTTTGAATAGGAAATTGTACAGGATACCCGAGGCTGTCCCACCTAGTGATATTTCCTTGATCTTTGCCAAGCAATGCAGGAAGTTCATCTCTCAGATGGGGAAGTTTGTCTTCTTCGTGATTCACTCTCAGAATGAGAGAAAAATCATAGCCACATCCAGGGTCTCTGCGGTCGACTTCTCCACACAGAAGAAGCAAGTAGATAAGGTCGTAGAAGAATACTTAGATATCTTCTCCTCACCTACCGGGGTACCTCTGAATTGTCAGGTCAATCACCCCATCGATCTGACCCCCGACGCACCGCTTCCCAATGGGCTAGTCTATCTCCACTCTCTATTAGAGAATGAGGAGATCAAGTGACAGATCCAAGAATTTCTCCAGAAGGGGCACATCTGTCCTAGCTCATCACCTTGCGGGAGCCCAATCATGCCGATACAGAAGAAAGATGGAACTTGGCGAATTTGCATTGATTATCGGGCTCTGAATAAAATCATACTAAAAAATCGGTACCCAATTCCTCGAATCGACGACCTCCTTGATCAACTGATGGGGGACAAATACTTCAGTAAGATTGATCTGAAGTCTGGCTACCAGCAGGTCCTGATAGAACATACAGATGTATGGAAGACTGCCTTCAAGTCAAAGGAAGACCTTTTTGAATGGTTGGTCATGCCCTTTGGTCTGTAAAATGCTCCAACCACTTTCATGAGGATGATGGATGATATCCTGTGACCATTCACACATACTTTTGTAGTGGTGTATCTTGATGAAATTCTCATTTATAGCAAGACTTGGGCCGAGCACTTGCAACATATTTAGCAGGTTCTGCACACCCTGCGACAACACAAGTTATACGCCAACTTGGAAAAATGCTCCTTCAACATGGACATGGTACATTACCTAGGCTACATCACTGATCAACATGGCATACATGTGGATCCAGCCAAGATCCAAGCCATCCATGACTGGCCAGCCCCAAACACACTCACTGAGCTTCAAAGCTTCTTGGGCCTTGCAAATTTATACCGCAAGTTTGTGTTGGGATTCTCCCATATTGCATGGGCCCTTAGCCAAATAACCAGGGGTGGTGGTAAGGCGAAATTTGTGCGCGGTAGGCCCCAACAACAAGAGTTCGATGATTTGAAGCAACGCTTGTGATAAACCCCAGTACTTTCACTACAAGAATTGTAACAACCCTTTGAGATTGAGACTGATGCTTCAGACTATGCTGTGGGTGCCATTCTCATGCAGCACGACCACCCGATGGCCTATCATAGTGCGACACTATCAGATGCTGTCTGTAAGTACCCTACTTACAAAAAAGAAATGTACTCCATTGTACAAGCCTACCGCTAGTGGAGACATTACATTCTTGGGAGGGAGACAGTCATCCACATTGATCATAAGCCACTACAGTTCAAGCAGACACAAGGAAAATTACAGAATGACTGTGATCAAAAGTGGTCCACATACTTGCAGCAATTCCACCTCAACATCAAGTATAAAACATGAACCACCAACCATGTCGCTGATTGCCTCAAAAGACCACTAGTCATGGCACTCACCACACAACTAGACTCCTGCGACCATGAGACCTTTGGATGGCACCAACTCTATGAGATAGACCCGGACTTCGCCACCACCTACCAAATGTTGGGTGCAAAGGAAGTTGTCGATAATTTCCATCTTCAGGATGGGTTGTTGTGTCATCTGGGCCATATATGTGTTCCCTCAAGTGAGCGAGTGAAGCTGATATGGGAAGCCCACTACAGCCAGGTGGCAAGATACTTCAGCGTCGAAAAGACAGTGGCAATGATACAAAAGCATTTCTAGCAGCCAAAACTTTGACAGGAGGTCAACAAGTATATCAGGTCTTGCACTGCCTACGCTATTGCCAAACCAACCACTAAGAAATAGAGCCTGTAAACCCCTCTTCCTACTCCTGATAGACCATGGGAATCCATCTCAATGGAGCCTCCCATCCACCAAGCGGGGAAATGACTGTTTTTTTGTGGTTTTCGATCACTTTTCTAAGATGGCGATTTTGGTTACTTGCAAGAAGAGCATCACAACAGAAGCCAATGCCAAGCTCTTCTTTGAACGAGTCTGGGTACATTTTGGAATCCCACAAACCATTGTCTCAAATCAGGAAAGTTGATTTATCAACACATTCTGGTCGAGCCTTTGGTCACTGCTAGACACCAAGCTCACCAAATCCATGGCCTTCCACCCGTAGACAGATGGCCAAACCGAGGTCATAAATCGAATGATCGTGCATATCCTGCGCATGTATAATTCCAAGCACCCTCTCACATGGGACGAGAGTCTTCCCTATGTCCAACATAGCTACAACCAAGCCCTGCATAGCTCAACTGACCACAACCCCTTTCAGGTGGGGTTGGGATTCCAACCATTGGGTCCCATAGATGTTGCACTTCCCCTTGCAGTCACCTCGACCGACTCCTCTCCTGCTCCAACTGAGGCTGACAAAGCCACCTAGTTCATTGAGAGGATCCAACACATCCGCCAACAGGTTCAGGATATCATATAGAATCCCAATGAAAAGTACAAGGAACGCCATGATCAACATCGGGTTCCACATAAGTTTCAGGTGGGCGATAAAGTTTGGTTGCACTTGCAGAAAGAACGCCTTACAGGATCCCATTGGAAGCTTCNTTTGGCGCTTCATCTCCTAGGGTTAGGTTTTTGGATGTTTAGGGTTTTTGAAATTCCTGTTTATTGTAAAAAGGCCTTGAGAGCCTCATTGTAATCATCTTCTTGCGAATGAGCGGAGTCGTCATATCTCTTCTCAGAGATAAGCCGCCACCATTCCAGAAAGCTTGTTTCCCACTGCATTTTACAGTTTCAACTTATTTTCTTATTGAATAGAAAACCAATTTTACTGTATCTCTATTATTTTGTGTTAAGCAGCTGGTAATAATTTGTAGTCATTTCATTGTGCTCATAAAATCTGGATCAACACTTTTCTTTTCGATGCACACAACATTTTACCCAAACTATCGACTTGACCATCGACCATTGGTCGATTCCCTCAACAACTGATTCACAACACAATGCTAAACCAACCGAGCCAACCATCAATCATCAATCATTAGCGATTTTCATTGGAAAATGAACTCCTCAATAGTGTAGTTGAGGCATGACCATCGACCATTGGTCATTTCCCTTGGCAACCACTTGTACATGTCACTAAACCGATCGACCCGACTGTCGGCCATTTGTCATCATTGAACTCTGTTGATTATCAAAAACACTTACTCAATTCATTCGACCCGACCATTAGTTTTCAACCAATTCTGGGATGATGTGGAATGACACCTGGATGTTGACATGGCATGACACATCATCATGAGGTGTTAACTTGGATGACATGGCACAACACGTGGATGATGACATCACATAACACCTGGATGTTAATGTGGAATGACACATCATCAACCTCTTTCCTTCATTGACCATCGACCATTTCCTTTGGCCAACCCAAACGCCTCACCGAGTCGGTCGACACCCAACCATCAACCCATTGGCCCATCAACTGTTTCTCTTGCTTGACCCAAACACTTTTTTGGATTGGACAACACCCAACCATCGATCGTTTATCTTGCTCGACTGAATAAATTTTCCAAATCGGTTGACACCAGAACATTGATCATTTCCTTTGGCCAACTCCAACACTTAGAAAAATTTCGATCAATCTCTAAACCGTCAATCGACTCCAACTCCCAAAAGACTAAAACTAATCTAGATCATTGATCTACTCCACTTCGAAAACCTCAAAAATTAAATCTCAGTTGTTGATTGGCCCCAACCTCCCAACGACCGAAAATAAATCGAGACCGTTGATTTGATCCATTTTCGAAACAATCGAAAATAAATCTTGGTCATTGGTCTATTTCAACTTCAAAATGACCAAAAATGAATCCTGGACATCCATCCACTTCAACTTTCAAACGACCAAAACATTATAGTTTTTTAAATTTATCAAAGTGAATTTGGGTTGTTGATCACAAGATCAAACATGATCTCTACCGTTGATTCACCAAACTCCCTACAACTCTACAATGACCATTAAAACATGAAATTTGACAATTCCAA
>JZKD02S2189870.1:16463-40903 GCA_000966675.3 Picea glauca | reverse complement strand
AGACCACAATCTAATGTACCCTTAAGGTACCTCATCACATGTTTTGCAGCAACTAGGTGAACATGTCTAGGTTCTACCAGAAACTGACTCAAGGTGTTCACGACAAAACAAATATTTGGTTTGGTGTTCGTCAAGTACATCAATGATCCAATGATCTGTCTATATAGTGTGACATCAATCAATTCTGACGAAGTGTCGACCAATAGCTTCAACTTCACTTCCATGGGTGTATTCATGGAATTGCACTCCAACATGTTGAATCTCTTCAGGATTTCGACTGCATACTACTTCCCTTGGTCAAGGAAGATTCTCTCTGGAATCTACCATACCTCAAGACCTAATAAATCATGCATTAGGCCAAGGTCTTTCATCTCAAATTCTGAAGTGAGCTTCTTCTTACATTCGGTGATGAGATTTTCTTCTCCAGTTAAGAATAAGTCTTCCACATACAACAACAATATCACCAACTCATTGTCCATAACCTTGAAGTATAGATCAGAATCTGCTTTACTCTTGGTAAAGCCAAAGCTCGCTAGGAAACTGTGAATTCTTCCATATCAAGCTCTAGGAGCTTACTTCAACATGTACATATCCTTCTTCAACATGATTCTTTATATCTTCAATATTCAAATCAATTTTCCTTATTACATTGTACCAATCTGGTACACTTGCTCAGTTGCAACTCAATCTGCACAATCATGTGCTAGCTCTATGTGGTTTCTGCAAGGCACTATATATCTCACTGTCTGGGAGTATGTCCTGTACTCTCTCTGCAACTGTTCCTTCTGGAATCTGGGATTCTACACCTGTATCTGCTCTGAGGCTGAGAATGTTCGCTTCATTCTCACTGGCTGCTAAAATCTTAGAGTAACTCCTCTTATTTTATCATGGAAAAAGTTTCATCTGAAACTGAGAGTGGCTCAATAACTGATACTGAGGATAACTCTTCTTCTTTCATGGGGGTAATGATATCATAGTCATGTCTCCATGACCCAATTGATGTAATGCACCAACTGCTACTCAATTTTAAATATGGGGATTTCTTCCCCTGCATCTTATACTATATATGAATCATGGTTGTTCTGGTTGTCTGGAACTATTTCTTCAATAAGTGTCTCGTCATAGTATTCTCCCCTTTGCTGGGAGAATTCTCTGGACATACATCAGGCTTTGTACATTTGTAACATGTTTGATTTGTATAGATCAATATTGGAAGTCAATATTGACTTCTCATCTCACGGAAGAAATCATATCCTAGTCTTTCTGGCTGGCTTCCTTCTTTGTCACTAAAACAAGCGAATCATCCCAGAGATTTCATGTCTCCTAGGAGTCTTTGAAGTTACGATCTGTCTTCTGGTTCTGGAAGTTGTCTCTTCATCTGATCCTTTCTGAGATCAGGCTTACTCTCAATTTCTTCTAAGTCTGCAAGGACTTCATCATCTCTTACAGGATATACTTGGTGTTGCATACCAAGTCTGAATATGAAAGACTGAGTCAGGCTTCAAACGAGGTCCGCTTCTCGTTCTAATGTTCGATCATCTTTGGAGCCTTCTACTCCTTTCAAGCAATATTCATATGAGATACTTTGAATATCAAGAGATAGCTTCTTCTTCATATTCTTTGGTGCATGAGTTTTTATGGTCATGTACATTCTCTGCTTCATGTCTCATATAATATGTTTCCTTATGCAACCTTCACTATAGTTTTCTCAGGGTTATCACCTGTGACCTGAAACAAGGTCAACAAAAAAACAAGCAAGAATAATATCCTTTTGATAATAATAGATAAAGAAATAGCACAAATAATCATCACAGTATCTCCTTTAGAGCTATCTTTCGTGGCTTGTCTAAAGCAACGATCAAAAGTAAGAGATACACTACGAAATGAAGTCAACACTCTTATAGTGTTGTGATCGAACATTCCTCCATGGCAACCTAGAACTAACACATGAGGTTTCTCCTAGAGGAGGTGTTAGTTGTATAAGGAAAATGATTACATTAAGTATTTACCTCTATATGCTCACATACTACCAAGTATAATACTTTACAAAGACTTGTATCTCAACTATAGTGGTTACTTGTAAAGGGGTAGCCATCAATTTGTCATGTGTACCTTTGAATCTTATCAACTTAATTAATCAAACATGGAGCCTTGTCCTCAAGAATGAGTGTGATTTCTTTTCTTCCAAGTCTCCTTCACTCAATATGACGAGTGCTTTCTTCAACCTATCTTCTTTACTAAGACAATATGCTATCTTGACAGAAGGTTGGGTTAGAGGATAAACTCTATGATCTCAAATTTTAATCCATTTAATACCTTGACTCAGATTTTGACCAAAGGTTAGAATGATGGTCATAGCTACAACATGCAACACTGATCAAAATAATGTCATGACAAATAGATGCATATCATAATAATCACACTTGAGTTGCATCATTCCTCTAAATGTGTTGTATCTTGAGATCCTTCTAGATCTATGGCACGAGATCCCTTATCCTGCAAATACCCTTTAAATCTTAACCGTTTAAACATGTGTGAGTACATACCTCTAAGGACATTTGCAGGTAGAGGCACCATCTGGTAGCAATGGGTAATGATCACTAACTCTTAAGAACTTCAAGGGTGACTGCAACTAGTACTACGACTGCAACTGCAACTAATACTGCAATTGGTTCTGAGACCGCAACTGCAACTACAACTTAGGGTTTTATGAGTAAACCCTAATTTTTCAAACTTTGAATTTTGAAATTCTAATCGAGGGGATAGATGCATTGAGTTGAGGCGAGTAAGTTGGTGCAGTCGGATTTTTGAAAATCCAACTGCAACTGCAACTAATACTGCAATTGGTTCTGAGACCGCAACTGCAACTACAACTTAGGGTTTTATGAGTAAACCCTAATTTTTCAAACTTTGAATTTTGAAATTCTAATCGAGGGGATAGATGCATTGAGTTGAGGCGAGTAAGTTGGTGCAGTCGGATTTTTGAAAATCCAACTGCAACTGCAACTAATACTGCAATTGGTTCTGAGACCGCAACTGCAACTACAACTTAGGGTTTTATGAGTAAACCCTAATTTTTCAAACTTTGAATTTTGAAATTCTAATCGAGGGGATAGATGCATTGAGTTGAGGCGAGTAAGTTGGTGCAGTCGGATTTTTGAAAATCCAACTTTTACCCTCTCAAACTTGACCAACAAATTTCTGTACTGGTGCTTCTGGTTTTCTAGTACTTCTGGTACTCTCACACTTCTGGTACTTCTGGTACTTTGGTTTTCTAGTACTTCTGGTACTTTGTGAAAACTAGGGTTTCACTTTTCAGGAGATCTAGCCACTGAAAAGTTGCGTTGAGGATGCCAAAGTGATCCTTGAGGAAGGGCACATTTTTCTAGATGGTTTTGGGGTTGAAATACTTCATCAACAAAAATCCCTAATNTGAGGATAACTCTTCTTCTTTCATGGGGGTAATGATATCATAGTCATGTCTCCATGACCCAATTGATGTAATGCACCAACTGCTACTCAATTTTAAATATGGGGATTTCTTCCCCTGCATCTTATACTATATATGAATCATGGTTGTTCTGGTTGTCTGGAACTATTTCTTCAATAAGTGTCTCGTCATAGTATTCTCCCCTTTGCTGGGAGAATTCTCTGGACATACATCAGGCTTTGTACATTTGTAACATGTTTGATTTGTATAGATCAATATTGGAAGTCAATATTGACTTCTCATCTCACGGAAGAAATCATATCCTAGTCTTTCTGGCTGGCTTCCTTCTTTGTCACTAAAACAAGCGAATCATCCCAGAGATTTCATGTCTCCTAGGAGTCTTTGAAGTTACGATCTGTCTTCTGGTTCTGGAAGTTGTCTCTTCATCTGATCCTTTCTGAGATCAGGCTTACTCTCAATTTCTTCTAAGTCTGCAAGGACTTCATCATCTCTTACAGGATATACTTGGTGTTGCATACCAAGTCTGAATATGAAAGACTGAGTCAGGCTTCAAACGAGGTCCGCTTCTCGTTCTAATGTTCGATCATCTTTGGAGCCTTCTACTCCTTTCAAGCAATATTCATATGAGATACTTTGAATATCAAGAGATAGCTTCTTCTTCATATTCTTTGGTGCATGAGTTTTTATGGTCATGTACATTCTCTGCTTCATGTCTCATATAATATGTTTCCTTATGCAACCTTCACTATAGTTTTCTCAGGGTTATCACCTGTGACCTGAAACAAGGTCAACAAAAAAACAAGCAAGAATAATATCCTTTTGATAATAATAGATAAAGAAATAGCACAAATAATCATCACAGTATCTCCTTTAGAGCTATCTTTCGTGGCTTGTCTAAAGCAACGATCAAAAGTAAGAGATACACTACGAAATGAAGTCAACACTCTTATAGTGTTGTGATCGAACATTCCTCCATGGCAACCTAGAACTAACACATGAGGTTTCTCCTAGAGGAGGTGTTAGTTGTATAAGGAAAATGATTACATTAAGTATTTACCTCTATATGCTCACATACTACCAAGTATAATACTTTACAAAGACTTGTATCTCAACTATAGTGGTTACTTGTAAAGGGGTAGCCATCAATTTGTCATGTGTACCTTTGAATCTTATCAACTTGATTAATCAAACATGGAGCCTTGTCCTCAAGAATGAGTGTGATTTATTTTCTTCCAAGTCTCCTTCACTCAAGATGATGAGTGATTTCTTCAACCTATCCTCTTTACTAAGACAATATGCTATCTTGACAGAAGGTTGGGTTAGAGGATAAACTCTATGATCTCAACTTTTAATCCATTTAATACCTTGACTCAGATTTTGACCAAAGGTTAGAATGATGGTCATAGATACAACATGCAACACTGATTAAAATAATGTCATGACAAATAGATGCATATCATAATAATCACACCTGAGTTGCATCATTCCTCTAAATGTGTTGGATCTTGAGATCCTTCTAGATCTATGGCAATAGATCCCTTATCCTGCAAATACCCTTTAAATCTTAACCGTTTAAACATGTGTGAGTACATACCTCTAACGACATTTGCAGGTAGAGGCACCATCTGGTAGCAGTGGGTAATGATCACTAACTCTTAAGAACTTCAAGGGTGACTGCAACTAGTACTACGACTGCAACTGCAACTAATACTGCAATTGGTTCTGAGACTGCAACTGCAACTACAACTTAGGGTTTTATGAGTAAACCCTAATTTTTCAAACTTTGAATTTTGAAATTCTAATCGAGGGGATAGATGCACTAAGTTGAGGCGAGTAAGTTGGTGCAGTCGGATTTTTGAAAATCCAACTTTTACCCTCTCAAACTTGACCAACAAATTTCTGGACTGGTGCTTCTGGTTTTCTAGTACTTCTGGTACTCTCATACTTCTGGTACTTTGGTTTTCTAGTACTTCTGGTACTTTGTGAAAACTAGGGTTTCACTTTTTAGGAGATCTAGCCACTGAAAAGTTGCGTTGAGGATGCCAAAGTGATCCTTGAGGAAGGGCACATTTTTCTAGATGGTTTTGGGGTTGAAATACTTCATCAACAAAAATCCCTAATTTGCATGTACGACAACATTGACATTTTTCACTTTCTCTTGTGAAAGATGCTCTCTTCAACTTAGCTCTGATACCATGTTAATGTATAAGCTATTATTAGAATTCTTTGCATTTCACTAGATAAAAATAACATAAGATAGGATCATTGAGAAATACACAATTACAAGAGACACATCATTTATCCTGGGAAACCCTCATGGGGGAGAAAACCCAACAAAACTTCCTTATTATAGATAGCCAATACAATGCCAAGAGATAACTNCCTCTCTCAAAGCTAAGGCCCCCCCAAAACTAGCGCTAAAGTTATGTCAACCCTTTATATGATTCCATTTATTTTGAGTGAAAGAAACCTTAGCTTCCCGTAGGGATTGATGAAGCGTTAGTTCATGCATCTACTGCTAGGGAATACATTGGAATGGATATTACTCTCACCACTCATCTCAAGAGCATGCAAAGGCTTCATGAATATTGTAAAGACATCGTGATAAAAAAATTTGTACTTTGCAGCAAGATGTTGAAGAATCGACATTCAACATTGAACATATTGCCTTGAAGAATACTTCATATCATGTAAATATTTTTATGAATCGATGTTGAAGGTTGATAGGATTAATGGTATAAGTATGATTTGCTTTAGTGTGTATATTTTGAAGGACTCTTGAGGAAGAGAAATAAAGACAACTTTTTATTTGAGAGTCATCACAAGAGTTTAATTTGTTTTTTGGTTTACTTTAAGTTTAAAAAATTTGGATTCACAAGCTCATTGTCATTGGTTCTCATCCACTACCACTTCTTAAATCCCTCACATTTTTTGGTAGTTTCACTATCAAAATAAAGTTTGTTTCTTCACCTTTGTTTTGAAGGAACATCTTCTAGAAATGCATGCTAAGAAACATAGATTGGCATCGTATCTAACATTTATGGTTTGAATGAATTAAAGAGACATGGGGACCCTTTATTCTTGGGAAAATTCAAAGAGACATGGAGACCCTTTGAAAACTCATATCTAGAATCTTTCCCCATTCAGTTTCATCAAAATTTAAAACAACAAAAACAAATTTCCATTAATTGGTATAGATATATGAGGAAGAATGACGAGAATATACTTGTGGATATTGAAGCTCAACTAGAAATTTGTTAGCTAAGAGAGGTCCATGGTTTTCTCACTAAAGAAAAATGTATGCAAAGTTACTTGTGTTGTTTTATTGTAGATAAATAACATCGATAGATTTAGTGGCTACACCTTGCTCAATGGTTGGTGCAATACAACTTATGATTGTGCTACCAAAATGAGATCACATAAATTTATTTATAGAAAAAAACCTCCTTTCATAGACTCATATTTGTTAGGCACATCCAAAGTTCAAAAAGCAGATTGCACACTTGAACAAGAGCCACCATTCTTCACACGTTTAAAGACAATCTAGTTTGTATTTAAAATTGAATGAAGCAACAAGTTGATCAACATTTCTCTAGGAATTATTTTGAAGGCATAGATTAGGTGTTTTCTTATCTCCAATCATATAAAAAGACCTCTCTCAAAGATAATCCCCCCCAAAAACTAGCGCCAAAGTTCTGTCAACCCTTTATACGATTCCATGTATATTGAGTGAAAGAAACCTTAGCTTCTTGTAGGGATTGATGAAGCGTTAGTTAATGCATATACTGCTAGGGAATACATTGGAATGGCTATTACTCTCACCACTCATCTCAAGAGCATGCAAAGGCTTCATGAATATTGTAAAGACATCGTGATAAAAAAAATTGTACTTTGCARCAAGATGTTGAAGAATMGACATTCAAYATTGAACATATTGCCTTGAAGAATACTTCATATCATGTAAATATTTTYATGAATCGATGTTGAAGGTTGATAGGATTAATGGTATAAGTATGATTTGMTTTAGTGTGTATATTTTGAAGGACTCTTTKAGGAAGAGAAAGAAAGACRACTTTTTATGTGAGAGTCATCACAAGAGTTTAATTTGTTTTTTGGTTTKCTTTAAGTTTAAAAAATTTGGATTCACAAGCTCATTGTCATTGGTTCTCACCCACTACCACTTCTTAAATCCCTGACATTTTGTTGTAGTTTCACTTTCAAAATAAATTTTGTTTCTTCACCTTTGTTTTGCATGAACATCTTCCAGAAATGCATGCTAAGAAAAATGGACTGGCATCGTATCTAACATTTATGGTTTGAATGAATTAAAGAGACATGGAGACCCTTTATTCCTGGGAAAAGTCAAAGAAACATGGAGACCCTTTGAAAACTCATATCTAGAATCTTTCCCCTTTTAGTTTCATCAAAATTTAAAACAACAAAAACAAATTTCTATTAACTAGTCTAGAGATATGAGGAAGAATCATGAGAATATACTTGTGGATATTGAAGCTCAACTAGAAATATGTTAGCTAAGAGAGGTCCATGGTTTTATCACTAAGTTGTTTTATTGTAGATAGATAACATCAATAGATTTAGTGGCTAAACCTTGCTCAATGGTTGGTGCAATACAACTTATGATTGTGCTACCAAAATGAGATCATATAAATTTATTTATGGAAAAAAACCTCCTTCCATAGACTCATATTTGTTAGGCACATCCAAAGTTCAAAAAGTGGATTGCACACTTGAACAAGAGCCACCATTCTTCACACATTTAAAGACAATCTAGTTTGGATTTAAAATTGAATGAAGAAACAAGTTGATCAACATTTCTCTAGGAATTATTTCGAAGGCACATATTAGGTGTTTTCTTATCTCCAGTCATATAAGAAGACCTCTCTCAAAGATAAGGGCCCCCAAAAACTAGAGCCAAAGTTTTGTTAACCCTATTTAATACTCTATTACTTTGGACAAGTTTCTTATAGATGACCTTTTCTATCTCACTCCAAGATTAACCTGGTCTTTCATGTGTCCTAGTCACTCCAAGATGACCTTTTCTATCTCACTATCCATTTGCTTGGTCATAGTAGTGGTGTTGCAGAAAGGAGGTTCATCAATTTTGTGATTTTTTTTTTAAAACACCTACAGGTTGTTGGTATTACGACATCCCTAGCATCACTGATATAGCATACACATCAGAATCCCGACGTTACCTTACATCGGTCTCCGACGTTCCTAGCATTGATGTCATGGCCTCAACATCTCAAGTGAAACGTTCCTGATATAGAGTAGACGTCGGAAGACCGACGTAAATTTCATTGGGCGGACGATGTTTCTAGTGTCACTATCATGGTGTCAACGTCACAGGTGCAACCTCCCTAATATAGCATAGATGTCAGAAGACCGACATACCTTCAGTCGGGCGTCCGACGTTTATAGCATTGTTGTCATGGTGTCAACGTCGTAGGTGAAGCAACGTTGATATAGAGTAGACATTGGAAGACCGATGGTACCTTCCCTCGGTCGTCCGAAGTGCCTAGCATCGTTTTCATGGAGTCAACATCCCAGGTGAAATGTCATTGATATAGCGTAGACATCAGAATATTGACGGTGTATGGCATCGTAGGTGCATCGTATCGGTGTCATTGTAGCGACATCCATAGTGGGATTGGACAGTGAAGTCCGAGACGACACATGTTCTCATGAAATTTCTCAAAATAGATGATATTGGTGTCGTCGAAACACCGACTTCATGTGAAATGACGTTTGAGGGGGTCTAATGTTTTTCAATCTTCCGACAATATAAAGTGGCAATTTCTATGAAAATGTCATCAAAATTTGACCCAAATGTACTAGTGAGTGATCAGTCAACTATCTTGGGGAAAGAGAGGAAATCCATGTGGGTAGTAGCATGCAATTTTCACATTCCATTTTACATGCACAACAAGTAAAGAAGAGGGGAGAAGAGCTTGGGAGATGGAACAATAAGGCTAGGAAAATTTTGGAGCATGCTGGAGCGATTTTGGAGCATTTTGGAGTTGGAAATTGAAGAGCCAAGTTTTCATGCTTGAAGAGTGAACTCATGGGTGAGTTGCACTATATTAACAAGTGTTTGATGTTGTTTTTGTTGGTGGTTTTTTTGGAAGTGAGCTCTCTTGAGTCCCTAGTAAAGAGATTCCTAACTACTTGAGACAAATAGATCCTAGTAAATGAATGGTATGCCTGATGGACTAAGAGCAGTGAAGGGGTACATTCCTTGGGTTGGGAATGTCAAAAGGAAGAGAGGTGGAGGAAATTCGAGATAGTTGTAGGAGAAAACCAGTGGGTTGTGTGATACAGAGTTGTGAGGGACTGTGAGAGGCACCATTATTTTGTGGATTCCTAGCCCCATCTTAGGGGTGACTTTCTATTGAGAACTAAAACAACATGGTTGGGTGGAACATCCTTTCCAAGTAGCTGGTTGGACAAACGTTTTATAAACGATAAGTGTTTATCTAATTGTTGAGTTAATCCATGAATTTAATTATTGTGCTTAACGTTGTATATGTGAATGGTTAATTATTGTTGTGAATGCATTATTCATTACATTCATGGTATTTTAGAGTGTTGCATATGCATTTAATTATGGGTATAAGAAATTAGTTGAATATGTGTTTAAATCATAGGTGGTAAGCTAAAGGATTTTGATTAGCAAAATAAAATTTCATTTTATGTGTATTTATGCGTAGTAATGTTCCCTGGTTAAACTATGAGATGTTATAAAATGATATTAGATCTCAAGGTTCAACATTGAGCTTGCATGGGCTAGGAGCCAACACGAATTGAGCAGATTTTTGGTTATAGATTTCTCCCTATGGCAAATTTTGGGGGAAAATGATGAACATAAGTGAAATCCCCAAAATTATGAGCAGATTTTCAAGTTTCAGTGCTTCAGAGAAGACAAAGAAGAAAACTTATGGCATCAACATGCGAGTTCTAGAGTCAAATTTGGCCTTGGAAGACAAATTCCTGCGTGTTTCATGGAGATTGTGAAGTTTTACGGATTGGCGACCTATATTAATTCGACCTGGAGAATCGTCGTTCAAGATTCAATTGTAGAAGATAGGAACAAGGAATTACCAAAATTCCTTTGGGATAAGGTTTCAGAAGGACTTGGATTTAGAATTAATCTTGAGTTGAAAGTGAAGAGTCTGATAACATGAGCCCGAAATAGTAGGAGTCGTCAGATCAACCAGATCTTTCCCCAACTGTTGGATTTGTGGGAGGTGTTTCAGGAGATCTTGTTCAGAAGGTTGGGCATGTTTTGGCATCCGACAAAGTCAGTTTGACCGAGGTAACCAGTGTGCAGTTTTTGGAGCCCGAGATGATCCTTGATGTTGAGTAGCACGATTGTTGACCATTCGATCTATTAGATGGGCATGTTTCTTTGGAAGGGCCTAGGGGGAAGGAGAATGCCATGTTAACATGCCATGTTAGACGACATGTCAGCAACGATAGGAAAATTAGTGAGTGTCACATAGAATTTAGATGAAGGTCTTCGAAAAAGAGAGATTTATGATGGTTTCCAATAAGTCTTTGGAAGGAGGTTGTCAGAAGGTTTGTTCGGGGAGAGGGTTTCCAATGGGAGAGCCTAATAGAACTAGCTCGACGACATCAAAATTCAGAGTTTGGAAAGGTCAAGGAGCCTAGAAAGTCATGTTTCAATGGGAATATTTAAAAAGCACTCCAGACTATAGATTTTAGGGAATTCACGTAGCCAACAATTGAAGCTTTCCAATGGGGAAGTTTTGAAGAAGAGTTCTGACAATCTTGCAGAGGACTAGCCATAACTTGGCAAGGCCCAAAAGATCAACGATTATGATTAATATCGATTTTAAGATCAATGATTTGGATCTAAATATTGTTACAACAATAATTTAGTGAATTTTTCCATGAAAAATTCCAGTTTTTGAAGCTCTTCATCTTGCAAGGCATTTTTGAGGGCCTAAACAACATTTTTAGAGAATCCATCTTTTAACCTAGAAAATTAATTTGAGCAGAAAATTTTGCAGTCAACTCAAAAGAAGATGATTGATGGCATTAAAGGGTAGAATAATTTATGAATTCTTTTCCAAATTGTGTATGTATATATTTTCATCTAACAAAAAATTTTTGCATGCACTTTTTTCTAGAGAATTAGAGGTTTAGAGAAGTAGTTTGGTTTCTATATGAGAACCATAACAATGGAATATTCCCAAGGCTCCTACAGTCATGAAGAAGAATTCATATGTCTGCACGTCAACATGGAGAATGCTGAGACCGAGTCCAATGGAGGAAGAGATAGGCAAGAACCAGTAACTATGCGGATTATGTAGAGAGAAGTGCAAAGTTATAGGGATGATAATGAAAATATTATGAAGGTTCAATAAGAAATACTCTAGATCTTGAGCATGTTGCAAAAACAAGCCAAAAAGTACTCTAGAACAAAGCCATAAGATAGTGCTAGAAAAGTGATAACATACAAATCCCATAGCAGAAGGGATGAGCAGGGAAATGATAGTAAGTTAAGGAGTAGGAGTAGGAACCATACTTCCCTAGTGAAATCCACTAGGAGATATCATTCTAGTTTAGGTCCAGGGAGTATCCCAAGTGTGTCCCATGTTAGGAGATAGAGGAGAAGGCCCGAGGGAGACATCTTGCAAGGTGATATTAGGAAGATCAAGCCACCAAATTTCAATGGTGAGTATTATCCCCAACTCCTATGGATAACTAAGGAGATGATGTCTCAAGGCCCTCAGGTTGTAGGCATGGAGTACTGAGAGACAACTTGACCAACAATGTCCATTTGCATAGACAGAGAGCCACCACACCACCATAGATCCAAGTTCATAGGACGATATCCACCACATCAGTTGGTTTCCATAAGACATTGGGTCTTGCTCCATGAGGTACATGATAGATATTATGGTGAGTGAAATTTCAATATTTGAGGCAGCTAAGTTTGTTGCATCTATTACTGTGTTTGATTATTTAACGTTTGCTTGGACATTATGCACTTTTCCCTATTTCACTTTGGTGGTTTACATTGCGCCCTAGTAAGTGGGTCACCCTTAGGGGTAGGTTTGCTATTGGGAGGTCCTCTTGATGAGTCATTGTACCATTCTCGAACATACTTTTCACTTTCTACACTTCATCCCCTCATCTCCTTACCTTTTGAGATTTTTGGGTGTATTGACTCAAGAAGGGGTTGTCCCTCATTTCATGGGAAGAAGGGGTTGAAGGCCTAGAGGCTTGTAGCTAGAAAAGGATAAAAGGAAATCATTAACCTTCTATATGATTTCCCAGGGATCCCAAGGACAATAAAATGTCTCTCATAAGAAACTGGTGGGACCCGTGAAAAATAATTAATACAAAATTCCAACCAAGGTAGAGCATGTGTGGGCACTTTTTTCAATGCTTATGTAGAAGCCCAAAACATGTTTTCAACTTGGAGAATCATGATGTGACTAGGGTAGAGTCAAGGTAGGAACTGTTTTTCATGCTTAGGTAGAAGCCCCACCTTGGATTCAACCTAGAAACATTTNCATCGCTGATATAGCATACACATCAGAATCCCGACGTTACCTTACATCGGTCTCCGACGTTCCTAGCATTGATGTCATGGCCTCAACATCTCAAGTGAAATGTTCCTGATATAGAGTAGACGTCGGAAGACCGACGTAAATTTCGTTGGGCGGACGATGTTTCTAGTGTCACTATCATGGTGTCAATGTCACAGGTGCAACCTCCCTAATATAGCATAGATGTCAGAAGACCGACATACCTTCAGTCGGGCGTCCGACGTTTATAGAATTGTTGTCATGGTGTCAACGTCGTAGGTGAAGCAACGTTGATATAGAGTAGACATTGGAAGACGGATGGTACCTTCCCTCGGTCGTCCGAAGTTCCTAGCATCGTTGTCATGGAGTCAACATCCCAGGTGAAATGTCATTGATATAGCGTAGACATTAGAATATTTACGGTGTATGGCGTCGTAGGTGCATCGTATCGGTGTCATTGTAGCGACATCCATACTGGGCTTGGACAGTGAAGTCCGAGACGACACATGTTCTCATGAAATTTCTCAAAATAGATGATATTGGTGTCGTCGGAACACCGACTTCATGTGAAATGATGTTTGAGGGGGTCTAATGTTTTTCAATCTTCCGACAATATAAAGTGGAAATTTCTATGAAAATGTCGTCAAAATTTGACCCAAATGTACTAGTGAGTGATCAATCAACTATCTTGGGGAAAGAGAGGAAATCCATGTGGGTAGTAGCATGCAATTTTCACATTCCATTTTACATGCACAACAAGTAAAGAAGAGGGGAGAAGAGCTTGGGAGATGGAACAATAAGGCTAGGAAAATTTTGGAGCATGCTGGAGCGATTTTGGAGCATTTTGGAGTTGGAAATTGAAGAGCCAAGTTTTCATGCTTGAAGAGTGAACTCATGGGTGAGTTGCACTATATTAACAAGTGTTTGATGTTGTTTTTGTTGGTGGTTTTTTTGGAAGTGAGCTCTCTTGAGTCCCTAGTAAAGAGATTCCTAACTACTTGAGACAAATAGATCCTAGTAAATGAATGGTATGCCTGATGGACTAAGAGCAGTGAAGGGGTACATTCCTTGGGTTGGGAATGTCAAAAGGAAGAGAGGTGGAGGAAATTCGAGATAGTTGTAGGAGAAAACCAGTGGGTTGTGTGATACAGAGTTGTGAGGGACTGTGAGAGGCACCATTATTTTGTGGATTCCTAGCCCCATCTTAGGGGTGACTTTCTATTGAGAACTAAAACAACATGGTTGGGTGGAACATCCTTTCCAAGTAGCTGGTTGGACAAACGTTTTATAAACGATAAGTGTTTATCTAATTGTTGAGTTAATCCATGAATTTAATTATTGTGCTTAACGTTGTATATGTGAATGGTTAATTATTGTTGTGAATGCATTATTCATTACATTCATGGTATTTTAGAGTGTTGCATATGCATTTAATTATGGGTATAAGAAATTAGTTGAATATGTGTTTAAATCATAGGTGGTAAGCTAAAGGATTTTGATTAGCAAAATAAAATTTCATTTTATGTGTATTTATGCGTAGTAATGTTCCCTGGTTAAACTATGAGATGTTATAAAATGATATTAGATCTCAAGGTTCAACATTGAGCTTGCATGGGCTAGGAGCCAACACGAATTGAGCAGATTTTTGGTTATAGATTTCTCCCTATGGCAAATTTTGGGGGAAAATGATGAACATAAGTGAAATCCCCAAAATTATGAGCAGATTTTCAAGTTTCAGTGCTTCAGAGAAGACAAAGAAGAAAACTTATGGCATCAACATGCGAGTTCTAGAGTCAAATTTGGCCTTGGAAGACAAATTCCTGCGTGTTTCATGGAGATTGTGAAGTTTTACGGATTGGCGACCTATATTAATTCGACCTGGAGAATCGTCGTTCAAGATTCAATTGTAGAAGATAGGAACAAGGAATTACCAAAATTCCTTTGGGATAAGGTTTCAGAAGGACTTGGATTTAGAATTAATCTTGAGTTGAAAGTGAAGAGTCTGATAACATGAGCCCGAAATAGTAGGAGTCGTCAGATCAACCAGATCTTTCCCCAACTGTTGGATTTGTGGGAGGTGTTTCAGGAGATCTTGTTCAGAAGGTTGGGCATGTTTTGGCATCCGACAAAGTCAGTTTGACCGAGGTAACCAGTGTGCAGTTTTTGGAGCCCGAGATGATCCTTGATGTTGAGTAGCACGATTGTTGACCATTCGATCTATTAGATGGGCATGTTTCTTTGGAAGGGCCTAGGGGGAAGGAGAATGCCATGTTAACATGCCATGTTAGACGACATGTCAGCAACGATAGGAAAATTAGTGAGTGTCACATAGAATTTAGATGAAGGTCTTCGAAAAAGAGAGATTTATGATGGTTTCCAATAAGTCTTTGGAAGGAGGTTGTCAGAAGGTTTGTTCGGGGAGAGGGTTTCCAATGGGAGAGCCTAATAGAACTAGCTCGACGACATCAAAATTCAGAGTTTGGAAAGGTCAAGGAGCCTAGAAAGTCATGTTTCAATGGGAATATTTAAAAAGCACTCCAGACTATAGATTTTAGGGAATTCACGTAGCCAACAATTGAAGCTTTCCAATGGGGAAGTTTTGAAGAAGAGTTCTGACAATCTTGCAGAGGACTAGCCATAACTTGGCAAGGCCCAAAAGATCAACGATTATGATTAATATCGATTTTAAGATCAATGATTTGGATCTAAATATTGTTACAACAATAATTTAGTGAATTTTTCCATGAAAAATTCCAGTTTTTGAAGCTCTTCATCTTGCAAGGCATTTTTGAGGGCCTAAACAACATTTTTAGAGAATCCATCTTTTAACCTAGAAAATTAATTTGAGCAGAAAATTTTGCAGTCAACTCAAAAGAAGATGATTGATGGCATTAAAGGGTAGAATAATTTATGAATTCTTTTCCAAATTGTGTATGTATATATTTTCATCTAACAAAAAATTTTTGCATGCACTTTTTTCTAGAGAATTAGAGGTTTAGAGAAGTAGTTTGGTTTCTATATGAGAACCATAACAATGGAATATTCCCAAGGCTCCTACAGTCATGAAGAAGAATTCATATGTCTGCACGTCAACATGGAGAATGCTGAGACCGAGTCCAATGGAGGAAGAGATAGGCAAGAACCAGTAACTATGCGGATTATGTAGAGAGAAGTGCAAAGTTATAGGGATGATAATGAAAATATTATGAAGGTTCAATAAGAAATACTCTAGATCTTGAGCATGTTGCAAAAACAAGCCAAAAAGTACTCTAGAACAAAGCCATAAGATAGTGCTAGAAAAGTGATAACATACAAATCCCATAGCAGAAGGGATGAGCAGGGAAATGATAGTAAGTTAAGGAGTAGGAGTAGGAACCATACTTCCCTAGTGAAATCCACTAGGAGATATCATTCTAGTTTAGGTCCAGGGAGTATCCCAAGTGTGTCCCATGTTAGGAGATAGAGGAGAAGGCCCGAGGGAGACATCTTGCAAGGTGATATTAGGAAGATCAAGCCACCAAATTTCAATGGTGAGTATTATCCCCAACTCCTATGGATAACTAAGGAGATGATGTCTCAAGGCCCTCAGGTTGTAGGCATGGAGTACTGAGAGACAACTTGACCAACAATGTCCATTTGCATAGACAGAGAGCCACCACACCACCATAGATCCAAGTTCATAGGACGATATCCACCACATCAGTTGGTTTCCATAAGACATTGGGTCTTGCTCCATGAGGTACATGATAGATATTATGGTGAGTGAAATTTCAATATTTGAGGCAGCTAAGTTTGTTGCATCTATTACTGTGTTTGATTATTTAACGTTTGCTTGGACATTATGCACTTTTCCCTATTTCACTTTGGTGGTTTACATTGCGCCCTAGTAAGTGGGTCACCCTTAGGGGTAGGTTTGCTATTGGGAGGTCCTCTTGATGAGTCATTGTACCATTCTCGAACATACTTTTCACTTTCTACACTTCATCCCCTCATCTCCTTACCTTTTGAGATTTTTGGGTGTATTGACTCAAGAAGGGGTTGTCCCTCATTTCATGGGAAGAAGGGGTTGAAGGCCTAGAGGCTTGTAGCTAGAAAAGGATAAAAGGAAATCATTAACCTTCTATATGATTTCCCAGGGATCCCAAGGACAATAAAATGTCTCTCATAAGAAACTGGTGGGACCCGTGAAAAATAATTAATACAAAATTCCAACCAAGGTAGAGCATGTGTGGGCACTTTTTTCAATGCTTATGTAGAAGCCCAAAACATGTTTTCAACTTGGAGAATCATGATGTGACTAGGGTAGAGTCAAGGTAGGAACTGTTTTTCATGCTTAGGTAGAAGCCCCACCTTGGATTCAACCTAGAAACATTTTAAAAGAATGAAAGACAATAAATGGGCTTGGAAAAAGGTTACATTGAAAAAAACGGTGAAACACACACTCTACAAAGGCACCCATAAATGAGATAATCCAACCCCTTGTATGTCATGAACCCCATGACAAAAAATTATTACCCCAATCCATGTCACCTCATCCACAAGACTTAGAAATATTTCCCCTTAGGAAACACTCCTAATATTGAGGTATGATTCACCCAATAGGTCTCTTTGTCAACCCTCCCATACCTAAACTTGGAAATTTGCATAGGGTATTTGAGCACTTGTTTATTTTAATGAGGCAATTTTAATGTGCATGATTATATGGCTCTTTTATTGATATGATTTAATCATCATGATGCATTTGACTTGATATCCTTGGAGGGAATATTCATTGTCTTTGCAGGACTTAGTTCGTGAATAGGTTTGGAGGAACAAGCCTAGATTGGGTTTCCATGGGGCTTGAATCCCACAGGTTGGATACCAAGGACCACACATCTGATAATGATGATATTCCTTTGGAGGAATAGATGACACTTTTGAGGATATCACCTATCCCCTATGAACCAAATGAATTTCTTTTGGCGGCTAAAACGTCACCTTTAAGGTCTTGACATCACCCTAGGGCAAGGGTTTGGTGGTGATTGGAGACACTTGGCATGTTTTGAGGGAGGGAGCCCTTGGATCATGGAGGAGAGGCTTACCTTGAATACATTTTTCCTTTATAGGCATAGCACACTCATTCCCAACCCAACAACTTGACCTAAAAGTGCCAAAATGTTTCCCCAAGAGGGTGACGTCATGTTTCTAGGGTTTTTCTTATGTGCAAATTATGAATTGAAAAATATTATTTTGGATAAGGGGAAAGAGTAAAGGTTGTTGTCCCCTTTTCTTGTAGTTTACCCTTTGAATGTGAACAAACTATGTTTTAGAGGACTTGTATAAATATAGATCATATCTATTTCATTTTGATCATAGCTCTCCCATTGTGAGAAGACATATTAGCTGAAATTTGCGCCCTCTTGGGAATTTTTGGTATCTCTCTCTTGAGAAAATCCTTTTTGGTGATATTTTTTGGTGAATGCTTGAGCTAAAGTTGTGTACCCTTCTTGAAAGATTATGTTCTTTCTCTTGGATGGTAATTTGCTTTGTGAACTAGGGTTTGATTTCTCTCTCTCTTGGAATTGGTAAGGAAAATATGCATTTGTTAATCATTTTTTGCTTTCCCTTGGCCATTGTTGGTTGAAACCCTAAGAGGAGTATGTTGTATAAACCCTCCATTAAGCTTCATCTTATTTTCTAATTTTATAAGTTATTTTGGGAAAGGGTTGCTAGGAAAAGTAAAAGTGTGTACACCCTCTTAGATTTACCCTAGTTTGATTGGCACGCCCTAGGGAGTAAGAGGATTTACACCGCTAGAGATATTTTTGATATAACTTGTGTTTTAAAGACTCCATTCACCCATATTTTAAAGGAACTAATCTTATTTTTTGCATTGGAGAAATAAATTGGTTGCCTTGGTAAACGTGATTTAGTGAGATATTGATCTTTTTCAAGTTGGAAAATTTTATGCATGTTGAGAGCTTGTCAAGGCCACTAAGGCATACTAATTATCTTGGTATTCTTAGGGATATAACTCATTAATAGCTACAGACATTAGGGCTGCAACAAAAAAATTGTTTGCTTACTTATAACTCACATTTCAACCGTCAAAAGTTTTTAATAATTTACCCCTATAATTTACCAGTCCTAATACATCTTTTTAATAATTTACCCCTATAGGTCGTATGCAAAATTTATGACCCCGAGAAGTTGAGTTACTAACTTACCCATTGGGGCCCACATAAATTTTGGCATTTCATCTCCTAGGGTTAGGTTTTTGGATGTATAGGGTTTTGGAATTCATGAGTGGTGTTAAAAAGGCCTCTAGAGCCTCATTGTTATCATTCTACTCAGAAGAATGTGTGTAGTAGCCACATCTCTTCTCAGAGATAGCTACCACCAATCGAGCAACTTGTTTTCAGTTCTGCAGTTTTATAGTTTCAACCTATTTTATTTATTCAACATAATTTATTGTTCATTAGATATATGTTTTTGTTCTTTGTATCTATGTGTTACTGTATTCAATCTGTTATTCATTTTGTTCCGCTCATAAATCTGGATCAGTCGTATCAAAGTGATCTTCTCTTCATTTTTTTTTCTTCATGCATGTCCTCGACAAGATCTGGGTACAAGAATTTGGGACTTGAACCAGTCGAGCCTTTGTAAGATCGGTTGCATCGAGCCCAACAACAGCCCATGGGGGATGAGAATAAATATGAGGGAGTAGAATATCCTTTTAAAATGTTACTCGAGGAAGCCCTTACACGAAAAAGGAATGAAATGATGAACAAATTTGCATAGATCCTTCAACGATTGCCCACAGGAGATGCATCTTCATCAAGCAGACATGCAACCCCCTTCAAGGTACAAGTAAATTTTGATATTCCATTATTTGAAGGAATGATAGATGTAGATGTTGTAGATAAATGGTTGAATCTTCTTGAAGGGTACTTTTCGGTCCATAATTTTTCCGACAGGGAAAATATTTTTTTTGTACTCCTCAAGGTTCTCCCCCATGTTAAGGACTGGTAGGATACTTACTCTAAGAAAAAGGCCATAGATAAATATGAAATATTTGTAGTCGCTCCCACATGGGATTCCTTCAGGGATTGCATTAAAGAACAATACTACCTTGTTGGAAGCTACGAGGACCAGTACACAAGATGGACCATGTTGTGTCAGGAAAGGGACTAGACAGTACCATATTTCACCAATATTTTCCACACCCTACACACCAAATTGGGTATCAAAGACTCTGAATGACATTTAGTGCTCAAATACTATGATTTTCTACATAGATACATTCAAACAAAAATGGATTTTATGGACATAACATCATTAGGTGTCGCTTATAGATATGTTGTCAAGATCGAGTAGAAATTTAAGTAGAAGAGGCGAGAGTTTGGATATGCAAACTCCTTATAGCTGAAGCACAGAAAAGGCAACCCCAACCCACAAAATAGGGGATAGAGAAAAGATGACCACTTTTAGGACAACCAGTCCAAGTTGCAACACAATAAGGGTAATGAGAATTCGAAGAAGGACACGAGAAAGTGTTGTGAATACCATAAAATCCCTTAGCACAACACCGAAGAATGTCGTACCAAGCAGAAACTAGTGGTCAAGTTGAAAGCTTCTAAGTTAGAGGTAGATTTTGACTCTGAATCAAATCCAGAAGGAGGGAACCAGATTATTGATCCCGAACAAAGCGCCATTGTTGCTACCACCAAAGTACAACCAAGCAAACCAGAAGAACCAGAGGAAGGGGAACACCTCTTTCACTCACAAATGTGGTTAAAGGGGGCTCCGCTTCATTTCAGTATTGATAGCGACAGTCAAAAGAACCTTATCTCAGTAGAGGTCATCAAGCGATTGGACCTGCCGATGAAACCACACTCATAAACCTATACCATTGGCTAGCTTCACCAAGGAAGAGATCTTTGTGTCAACCAATATATTCATCTGTCATGTGACATCAAGCCCTTCAAAGAAGAGGTATTGTGTGATATTTCTCCCCTTGAAGTTTGTGATGTTCTTTTAGGACATCCATATTTTTGGAAGCAAAATGTTGTGTATGAGTCTAGACCCCACAGTGTTATTATTACTTTGGGTAGACAATTGTACAGGATACCAGAGGTAGCACTCCCTGCCATTATTTCTTTAATCTCTGCTAATAAATGCAGTAAGTTCATTTCACAGACCAAGAAGTTCATCTTATTTGTGATATGTGCTCACAGTAAGAAGAAGGTAGTCACCACATCCATGGCCTCTACATAGATCCTTTCTTTGTAGCAGAAGCAAGTGGATGAGATCACAAAAGAGTATAGAGACATCTTCTCCTCACCCATCAGGGTACCAACGCACTTCCAAGTCAAGCATCCTAATGATATAACCCTCAGTGCACCTCTTCCTAATGGACCATTCTATCATCACTCATTGATTGAAAATGATGAAATCAAGTGTTAGATCCAAGAGATGCTTCAAAAGGGGCACATCAGACCCAACTCCTCCCCTTGTAGAAGCTAGATTATACTGGTGCAGAAGAAAGATGACACTTGGAGACTCTGCATTGATTACATAGAATTAAACAAAATCATGGTTAGGAATCAATACCCAATTCCCTGAATTGATGACATTCTTGACCAACTCAAGGGGGAAAAGTTCTTTGGCAAGATTGACCTAAATTCTGGCTACCACCAAGTTCCCTTCGAACCATCTGATCATTCTCTTTGGCTTAACAAATGCACCAACCAATTTCATGAGGTTGATGGATGATGTATTGAGACCCTTCACCAAATCTTTTGTGGTGGTATATATGGATGACATCCTCATATTTAACAAAACTTGGGAGAAGCACATGCATCATATTCAACAGGTTTTGATCACTCTACGACATCATAAGATATATGTCAACTTGGAAAAATGCTCCTTTGGAATGAACATGGTCCAATACTTGGGCTACATTGTTTATGAGCATGGGGTAAATGTGGATCCAACTAATATCCAAGTCATCTATGATTGGCCAGCCCTGACCACACTAAATAAGATTCAGATCTTTTTGAGACTTGCCAACTTCTACCAACGGTTCATGTCGGGCTTCTCCCATATTGCATGGGTCCTTAGCCAAGTGACTAAGGGGGGTGACAGAGAAAATTTCGCATGGGGCAAGGCACAACAACGAGTATTTGATGATCTGAAACATCACTTGTGCTTAGCTCCAATACTCTCCTTGACCGATCTGCAACAACTGTTTGAGATTGAGACTAATGCATCTGACTATGTTGTAGGTGTAGTTCTCACTCAACACAGTCATCCAGTAGCATACCATAGTGAGACACTCTCAGATACCATCCAGAAATACCCCACCTATGAAAAGGAAATGTATTCCATTGTGTAAGCTTGTCATCAATGAAAACACTACATTTTGGGAAAGGAGACAATCATCCAAACTGATCACAAGCCTTTGCAGTTCATACAGACACAAGGGAAATTATAGAATGACTATCATCAAAATTGGTCCACATACCTACAACAGTTCCATCTCAACATCAAGTATAAGACAGGGAACACAAATCATGTTGTTGACTGCCTCAGTCGACCTCTCGTGGTTGCACTCACCACTGTGCTCCATTACTATGGGAATGAGGTATCCGAGTGGTGCAAACTTTATCAACGAGATCTTGACTTCACTACCACCTATCAGCTCTTGGGTACAGGTGAAAATGTCACCAATTTTTACATTCAGGATGGACTGTTATGCCAAGTGGGCCATCTCTATGTTTCTGCAAGCGAGCATGTAAATATGATTTGGGAGGTCCACTATAGTCAGATGGTTGGACATTTTGGTGTGGAGAAAACTATGGTCATTCTACAGAAACATTTTTAATGGCCAAAACTTTGACAGGATGTCAACAAGTATATTAGATCTTGCACTTCCTATGACATTGCCAAGCCATCCATCAAGAATCAAGGCTTATACACCCTTCTTCCTACTCCTAAGATGCTTTTTCAATCCATCTTGATGGATTACATTTATGGTCTTTCATCTACCAATCAAGTAAATGATTGTGTATTTCTGGTGGTTGATCAGTTTTCAAAGATCACCATTCTCACAGCCTACAAGAAGAGAATCATAGTGGTAGATATTGCCAAGCTCTTCTTCGAACGAGTGTAGGTCCATTTTGGGATACCACAAACCATCATATATGATCGGGACAATAGGTTTCTCAACACATTTTGGTTGATTCTATGGTCATTGTTGGACACCAAGATCACTAAATCCACTATCTTCCACCCTCAAACCGATGGCCAAACAAACATCGTTAATCAGATGATTGTGCACATCCCGCACAAGTATAACTCTAAGCATCCACGTACATGGGATGAGAGACTTCCCTATGTTCAACATAGCTACAACAGGGCTCTTCATAACTCCACCGGCCATAGCCCCTTTTAGGTGGGGTTGGGATTCCCACCCTTGGGTCCCATTGATGTTGCACTACCTCTTGCAACCACACATATAGATTATTCTCATGTTTAGTCTCAGGTGGGTAAAGCCACTAGATTCATTGAGTGGATTCATCACATCCGCCAACATGCCCATGAGATTTTTTAGAAAGCCAATGCTAAGTACAAGCAAGGCCATGATCAACATAGGGTACCGCACAAGTTTCAGGTGGAAGACAAGGTCTGGTTACATTTAAAGAAAGAATTCCTTACATGGACCCATTGGAATATTTGTCCCCTTCACTATGGGCCTTACACTATCACCAAGGTTGTGGGTGACAATGATTTTGAGCTCAACACTCCCCCTTCCTTGGTTTGCACCCATTTTTCAATTTGGACCTCCTCTGGCCATATTTTCCACCATTATTGGACACCTCAGAGATCATAGAACAATTGAAAAAAATAGAGCTCAACCCTGACTGCATGGAACAAGCATCCACTGATCAAATAGTGGACACACAGGTCAAGGGCACTCGCCAGCAAAGGATCCAGCTTTATCGGGTTGTCAAGGTAGGGCAGCTCCTGCACCAAGGCAAGTGGCTCACCCAGAGCCAAATTTAGTAGAAATTTCCTCACCTGATGGGGTCACTCAATGCAATGGAGACCATTACTTCTTAAGGGGGGAGGACTGATCCTGGTGGATATTGTTGGCCACCCACCTATTCCAACTGGCTCATGTTGACAGCTTTTTAGTTCAACACGTTCTTTTGTAATTCTTTGTAATTGTGGGTTCCACACTTCTGGGCTATCTGAATCCCTACACAACCTCCAAGTGGATATTGGTGGCTGCCCACATAATCCAACTAGATTTTTTTGGAATTTTTCATGTCAATACATCTTTTTGTACTTCTAGGGTCATTTTGGGGCCCTAGACAATGTTTTTTTGGCTTACCACAGTCAACCTATAGACAGAGTCAAAGTTC